>NW_021024539.1:1060055-1124012 GCF_004153795.1 Camellia sinensis
GTCTCAGGCAGTCATGTCATCTTCACATGAAGACTGCGACTGTGGTTCGTTGTTTACTTTTTTTTCTTTTGTATTCAGAAAATGGTGTCTCTTTGCTTTGTCTAAACTCAGTTTTTGTTGTGTCTATGTTGTGTCCATTTCACAATTGTAGAAATTAGTGATATCAGACTCCATGGACGAAACACTTGTTCTTGCAGGAGTGCATTCTGGATAGAGTTACCAGCCCCATGGAAATCACATATTCCTTTCTTCTCCAGTTTCATAGGTAATTCTTTTGCATTTAATATTGAGTATTTGAATGTCTTTACTTGATATTTCACTATTTTGAAGCTTTCTTTTAGCATTGTTTACGAGATGCAAGAATGCAACTGTCTAATAATAGAACGGATTTAATGGATTTGCTTTGAATTGAATAATTTCATTCTTTTTTATTAATTTTAATGGTAGTATATGTTGAATGCTCATTCTTTCTAGGAATTTGAGCATTTCTAAATTGTGTTTCAGAAATATTTAGCTTTTCGTGCTAGCCATTAAATATCTCTTTGGCATGCCTCAATTGTTTGAGATTAGAATTAGATGTCTGCCTAAAAATTCATACTCCAATCTCCAGATAGCTTTTCTAAATCACCTTTCACTGTTTTGTCGATTGGGGTCCAATGCGGTGACTTGTTTGGAATCAACTCCCATTATGGACTTTGTTTGCGATTGTTGATCCAACTTCACTTTATTAGTAGAATTAAGGACCCAGTTGAGGTTTGAACAAATTAAACATTATGATTTCAAACTTCTCTTGTATCATCTTTAATGCTTCAAGTAACTGAAGATTACAGTCCAGGAGGTGTTTTGTGAGCTGTCCATATGTTATTTAAGTTATTTACAATGAAATTGATATGTCATTTGGTGGTCCTTTCTTTTTTATATTTTTTTCTTACTCTGGCTCTTTCAGCATTGCAAAGTGTCAGGTGGAGATTATAGTACAAATTGATAACATGCATACTTTAGATTGATTTAAGGTGTCTTTGATGTCCCTAACATTAAATTTTCCCTTTGTGTTTTATGTGCATTGTACAAGTGTAATGTCATTGGGCAATATAAAAATGGCAGCCATGATTAGATTGATTTTTGTAAATCTGAAGTGGAACTTTAGTGAAATGTGAATCTATCATTACATTGTCTTCATCGTTCCATTCTACGTTTTCTCTATTAGATTCATTATGTTATTTGCCTTCAAATGCTTAGTCACAAAATCACCAAGTGAATCCAACTATCATGGATGTCTCATCTTTTTTCTACTTTTTTTGTGTTATTCTCATGTCACTAAGATCTGTTTTGTTTTTATTTTCTGCAAAAAAAAAAAACAACAAAAAAAATGTAGTTGACTATTAATTTGTTATGGGATGGGTCATCTGCAGTGTTCAAGATAAATTTCGGCATCCGAGACCAAATGTGTTGCCGGAGGAAGTAGTTTACAATGACATGGACACGGAAGATAAAATCCTCAATTTTATGCTCTGATGATTATTCAGTAATTTCTTTCCTCCTTTTCTCGTATTAGAAGCATTCGGAGGGTAGCTTTACCCATCGTGATCCTTGTTGCAACTTTTTTCCTGTAATGTTTAAAATTCTCATTAGGCAGAGTTCACAGTGCGTGATGCGATTCTTCACCGTTCACAATTTGATTCTCAACGATTACCAATGGCTGGATGTTGGCGAATTTTCTAGTCCACTTTGATTCTTCATTCTCGTCAGACTTTCACCATTGATTAAACGTCAATGATTACCGGTGAAACTGAGGGTGACGCTCTGTAGATGTTTGTTTGAACCTCACAATTTTGCAACTGAGACTGTATATTTCTTTTTTATGATTTCATAGCTAAATGATTTAGGCATTGTGATCTGCATGACCTTAAACTCAGCATTTTTAAAAGTACTCATCCACTATCTCAAACCTCTCAGACGTGGAAAATGGTTCAGTCACTAAGACCATTTGGGGTATGCTGCATCTCTTTATGTGCATGTTTTATGTTTACTTATAAATTTGGGTGTATCTGTTGTGAACTTTAATTTTCGTGTCATAGGAGGAGTATAAAGACTGGGATTCATGAGGGTAGCATTACTCTCTGATCCTGAAAAACACTTCAAAAGATGCTTGGACTCTCTCACATTGGGCTTGAATTGAGATAAACTTATGGAAATTGGTGTCATGAAGCAAATAATGATTCATCTTGCATTCGATTGAGAAAGATGTGATATATGCCAGAGCCAGTGAACTCAACCATAAGGAAATATTGATTGCAATTTGACTTTTGTGACAAAAGAAGATGTGGAAAGTTTAAATGTTTTGAATGTAGGTGATTGAACAACAATTATGTTGCCACACGGATATCCAGTGAGTGCAACTGTATTAATACCTGGAGAGGAACAGCTGTTACCATCCAAAAATTGGCGTTGATGACATGCAAGCAACATCCAAACAATTGAAGTTCAGATGTGAAGTCAATTTCAGGAGTTGTGTATTCCCCCCTTGTTATTGCTTACTGCATTTTTACTATCATGGTAGGGCAAACTTTGCTGTGATTGACTGGAAAGCTTGTTGTGTGTCTTGAGTGACTAGCTGGTTTTAGCTCTCCCATGCCTGAATTTAACAGCTTGTTGGTTTTCCAAAATTAGGGGCCTATTTGATGGGCCTAAGCCATCCGTAATGTTTAAATTGTTAAATTAAGACCAATATTTAGGAGAAATATTAGGGTTGATTGGGCGTGATTTGATATTTGTATTTGAGAGTGCATTTTTTTAGGGCTGTGAATAATAATGTCACAGGAACTTTGACCAACTAATAAGACTTTGAGCCATTAGAATATTCTGACCGTAATAAAGACTTTGTTTAGAATTCCATCTTTACCTTCACCTAGCTCCATACAACATCCACTTCACCTACCTCCACTTCACCACCACACTCCACTTCACCACCCCTATCACTCCACTACACCTACTACACATGTTTCTTCTAATATAGATTGTATAGGAATGTAATGGAATTAATCTTGTAATAAACAATCTTGTAACTCAAATAACAAATCACATATTACATAAATTTCAACATTGGTTATCAGAGCAAGGTTAAAAGATCTTGGAATGTTCTTCGCCTTCCAGGCGGGCGCACCCTTGCCTTTGACCGCACGCCGGATTCTCAACCAATTCAACCCTCTCTCTCTCTCTCTCTCTCCCTCTTAACAATTGCATTGCAGCAAGTACACATTCCCACCAGTTGCCACAAGCTTCTGCAACCTCAGACGAAGAGTCCCACACCCAATTTCTCCAATTTCGCCAAGAATCATCATTCCCAACAATGCGTTTCACTGACCCTTCTTCTCCCTTTCCTCTCCGTATGGTCTGTTTCTGGTTTTTTCGGTCACTCTCTTTCTCACTTTGTGTTGGCTTCTCTTGCTAAGTCGGCCACCAAAATCGGATTCAGACAGCTCGATTTTCCTTACCCACAAATTTCAAACATGAAATCTTCGTCCAGACGTTCAAAGCACTCACTTCAACGAAGTGAACCCTCAACACACTGTTGCATGTCGAAAGACAACATATGGAACACAAACTCCAGGAATCGACTCAGAATCGCATTACTGTCACCACTGAGCGCACCGTTGGCTCACCAAAACACAGCGGACTACATCAACGACCTGGCGTCGACAGCAGGATTCGAACCTGCGCAGCAAAGCCCACGATTTCGAATCAGAAAGTCTTCAGTCGCCCCCCTACTGCGTCGCCGCTTGGTTCGTCCCAACAAAGCACGTCTCTGATTCAAGACTTCTCCGTTCACACGCGCCTCCCTCCCCCGCGGCGTCATCTTCGTCGCCACCTGCCTTTCCCCGTCAGGGCGCCGAGGACGTCCTCAACAACCCCTTCGCTCGAGCTCTCCACCGCTCGCATCACTGAGAGTTGCGGCTGCCAAGAGGGACAACCCGGAGTTGTTGACGACGGTCCAAGGAAAGGCGCATTACTCAGCTCCAGAGTCCTCATGTGACCCACTTTACAATAATAAAAAATAAAATAAACTAAAATAAAAAACAAAAAAAAAAAAAACAAAAACTTTCATCATTCCATTCACGCTTTACACACCCCAACCCCCACTCACCTTTCTTTTATTTTATATTTATATATTATATATATATATATATTTAATAAGCCCACCGATTCATCACCTCTGTTTTTTTTTTTCCCACTTTTATTTATTTTATTTCATTTCTTCACACACAACTGATACAACACCCCAGCATCAGATATCCACTCCACTAAAATCACATCTTCACATACCCACTATTTTTTCAAACCATCTTTACACTGCCCCACATCTATATATATATATATATATCTCTTTTTTTATTATTTTCTTTTATTTTATTGTTTTTGTTTTGTAAAGAGGGGCACACGTCAAATCAAACATAAAAAAAAAAAAAAAAAAAAAAAAACAACAACAAAACAGACGAAGCGGACTGCAGACCAAACTCATTTTATTCATCTCGGGGCTCACCCCGATCACCATTTTACATTAAAAAAAAAACAAAACAAAAAAAAAAAAAAAAAAAAAAAAAAAAAAAAAAAAAAAAAAAAAAAAAAAAAAAAAAGAAAAAAACACAACAACACAAACCACACCCACAGCGGGATTTTTTTTTCTTCTCTACTCTACTGCAGGTCTCTTCTTCTTGCTTTTCTCCTGGCCGGCCCTTGACGGTGTTGCCTCAGTGCTTCCTTGTCCACCGAGCACGTTCACTCCCCCATACTCCTCCACTGCAGCATATGGCGGCCCTCCAAAAAGGAACATCACGGTGGCCTTCCGCTTCAGCTCCTTGTTTTCCGTCTTTAGCACGCTTATCTCTGCTCGCGCATTCTTATACATGCGTTGGAGCAGAGCCAGCTGGGATTTTAAATGCTGCACCTCATTTGTCCTACTCTGCAGCCGGTTCGACAAATTTGTGACCGCCGTCATGCTTTCCACACATGCCTTCAGAGTATACTGATTGGCCTCCACATCTGACAGCACTGCCATTTTTTGCTCTACAGACCGCATCGGAAAGTTCAGAGGAGCAAACCCAGCGGTGTTTGGTTGAGGTTCACTGGCCACCGCACCAGTTCTCTCTCCTGTGGACTCGTTGAGATCGGGAAAGAGAGTGAGCAGACCACGGGACGAAGAGGCCATATTCTGGGTAGCTGAACGGGAAGACGAGGCCATGTTTTTGGGTTGCTAAGTGTTTTCAGAGAAGCAGCGATTACCGATTGGTACTGTCAGACAGGGTTGTTACAGAGTATTACAGAGTTTCTCTCTCAGAAACGGAAGAGTTTTTCAGAGGATTTTCGCAAGTTGTTTGTCTTCGCCTCAGCCTCAGCCTCAGCCTTCGTCTTATAGCCGAGGCCGCCACGCGCATCGCGCGCCTCTTGACGCCCGACAAACTGGCACGCCTTTTCATGGCACATCTTTTGATAACGTGGGCACGCCTTTTGAGGGCACGACTTTTGAGGGCTCGATATATATCTACATGTATATTTTTTGGGCAGCCTATCTACACACTCATACACTGTCTTCTACACCGGTCAGCTTTATCAATCCCTTTGTTTCAACCTCAAATAGGTTTCTATCTTCACACCTATTTGAGTTTGAGGGGGGGTTATACACAGTATCATGTATAAGTCGCTCATGGCGCACTCCCTAAGTCGCCCCCTTGGTGCACCACCACAACCTCTGCTACAACGGTCCGACATGACCCCATAAACTGTCTTCTACATCGGTCCGACATGACCCCATAAACTGTCTGCTACAACGGTCCGACATGACCCCGTAAACTGTCTTCTACATCGGTCTGACACGACCACACAGTGTCTGCTACAACGGTCCGACATGACCCCGTAAACTGTCTACTACAACGGTCCGACACGACCTTACAGTGTCTCCTATCCCATTATTTTTTTTTAATTTTATTTGTCAGTTTATTTTTCTGTTTTGTTACTCTCTCCAAACTCAAGTTGGCTAGTACCTATCCTCCTTGAGTTTGAGGGGGACTGTTAATGTAAATGTAAATTTACCATCACCTACCACACACTTATAAATTTAAATTTAAACCGCCTATTTTATCAATAAAATTTTAATTCCATTGCCAATCGAAAAAAAAAGTACAAAATTGATATTGGAGTCGCACACACCTTTATTAGCCAAAACATCTATAACATAGAAGATGAGAAGCTATACTATTCTTCTCTCTTTCATGCATACATACATTACCCGTTAATTTTGAACTTCCTAAACTATATTAAGCATGGCTTACCAAAAATTTTCCAACCCTTTTGTGTGGCTTTTCACATGTACTATTGTGAGTCCTACGTACACTCAGAGTGTTCATTGTATTGATACATATAGGAAGTGATATAAATATGTAATTTCTCTTGTTCAAAAAGTTGATACTTCCATCTGATCGTAGAACAAGCCAGACGGCCCACCGTTAGGCAGCAAAGCCAGCATCACGGGCCCTTTTGCACCTTGTTCAACAGTCAAGATCCCTCTATGATGGTTGAGGTCTGTTTTGACAAAACCAGGACTCACTGCATTTATAGCAATATTAGGATACTTCTTTGCCAAAACTCTCGTGTATGCATTGAGAGCTGCCTTGGACATTATGTAAGCCGAAAAGTTAACAGGCCATCCTTTGGTTTCCAACAAATCCTCCTTCAAATCCTCAAGATATCTCTTAAGCACCTCCTCCACTTTCTCTTCTGTGAGACTATCAGTATCGCTTAACTCCTTCTTGGCTTTTTCATTTAAAACAACCTGAAATATAATTGAAATGTTGTTATACAAAAGTAGTCAACCAAAAAAAAAAAAAAAAATCATTATGTTATATATATATATATATTTTTCTCTATATGATGGAAAAGTTTTTGCACCTCCAATTGCCCCATGGTAGAGGAGACATTAACTATTTTGGCAGAGTCTGATAGTTGAAGAAGTGGAATAAGCTCTTCAGTCACTACCTTAGCTTCACTCCATAATAGTTTGTTCCTAGACAAGCTTCTCCCATCTCATAACTTTGCTCAATAAATTTCTCTGCTTTAAGATTTGAACTTACAATCTACATCAAAGTTGGCAATAACAAATTATTTTTAGAGAAATTGATTCATAAACAGAATTTGTATGTGGCTCCAAACTCCATAGAGTTTGTAAAATTGATTAATTACTCAACCATAAAACTGATAAATGTTTTTACTTGCAACAAAACCACTATATATATATATATATTTAAATTATGCACTATATCTTGAAATAAGACAACATTGGTTGATGGAGATCAACCTGGTTTAGCCTCTTTTGAGCCTCCTCATCAATTATGCTTCCACTAATTGCTGCATTATTCACCTGCACAAATTTTTACTCAATTATATATGCTATTCCAAAATTGACAGGAAATATGAAGAAAAAAAATTATATTTCAATTTAACATGTTGTATACAGAAAGAGAAGCGAAAAAAAAAAATGTTAAATATTGTTGCTTGATGTGTGTTGAGTCCGTCTATTAAAATTTAGGATAAATTATAAATATACTATTTGAGATTTGCTTAAAATACAGATTACCTCTTATAGTTTTGGAAATTATATTTTATTAATAAATTAACAAATGTCCCATTTTATTAATAAATTATCAAGTCAATTATCAGTTTTAATGATGTTAAAAATATATTTCAATTAATAATTTAGGTAATTTAATTGTGTATAAGAGAGTAGTTAGAAATTTTATTTTTCCCATTAATTTTGTTAAATGAAAAATTCTGACAATAGGGTGTTTGTAATTTTCAAAATCATAAGAAATAATTCGTATTTTAAGTAAATCTCAGAGGTGTATTTGTATTTTACTCTAAAATTTAATAGAAACTATTGAATTTCACATAATCATTGCCTCAACCACCATAGGCCAATGGCCTTGCTTGTTCTGATGAACTAGATTAGATGAAAATAACATGCTTAAGATTGTTAGTTTTAGGATCATCAATTGACGTTTGAATTGGCTTATATCAATTTTGTAATTTAATTATTTAGTCCGAACTTATGCTTTGTATCCCATCTTGCTGTTGGGATTCAATAGTCCCCCTATACGAAGGATATTATATCCGCATGAACTATTAATCCAAATTTCAGTTATCTTAGTCAAATGTTAGGTAATGCATTTTGCAAGATTGTTAGTTCAATTCCAAAGTCACATCTACCCAAACAAACATGGCCTCCCTTGGTGTAAATAGTGAGAAACCAATTTTGGGGGTTAGGCCAGTATTTCCCAATTTTCACGAGGTAGGCCCTTTCCAATTAAATCGGTTTTAGGTGTTAGTCTGGACCAGAGCCAGACCCGATTCGATTCAAATTTCAAAAACTATTCTTAAATGAGTTTTTATTTGTTTTTAGTATTTTTTTCCCCACAATTTAGTCATTTTTTTTAACTTCTTAAATGCACCTAATTTAGATGCTTCAAAAAAAGAAAACAAATTAACTAAAACATAAAAATAAATTGCTAAAAACAACAAAAATTCAAATTAAAAAAATATGTGCATTTTTATTTAGATTTTCGTTTGGTTTTATTAATTTTTTTTTTCATATTTTTGTTAATTTTTTTTTTATACTTTTTAAATGCATCTAGTCTTGATGAATCTAAAAAGTTCTAAATTAAAAAAAAATGACTAAAATATGAAAAGAAATAATCACTAAAAATAAATGAAAATCTATCTAAAAACAGTTTCTAAAAATTAAAACCAAACTCTAAATGGATTATTTAAAAAACTATAACATAGTGCGCGCGACACTCACTAAAACATATGAGAAATGAAAGATGTAGCCAAACAAGTTACATAAGCTTTAAATCTTACCAATATGTCAAGCTTCCCGAATTTATTTTTGATGAAATCAGCCATGGAAGCAATACTGGCCTGGTCTGTCACCTCAAGCTGGTGAAAAAGTATATGAGATAGCCCACAAGCTTTGAGATTTTCCACAGTTTCGAGACCACGTTTCTCATCTCTTGCTGTTAAAATCACCATTGTCCCATTAGAAGCTAATTGTCTGCAAATCTCTAGCCCAATTCCTTTGTTTCCTCCAGTGACAACAGCAATCCTGAATAAAAAATAAAGATGTGAAAGTGAAGAAAATTAAGAATCAATCAAAACATGTAGTTGAAGACTTCACAAGAGTGAATAACATGGTGATATGAGATATGGTATTAGTACCTCTTTGCCTGTTCCATTTTATATGAATATGGTATTTGCAAAAATGTAAAAATGGTGGCTTTGTATATGCTGTGGAGGGTATGGGTTTGGAGGATATTTATAGTTGGTTTTGGTAGTTGATTTTAGCTTGATCTGTTTTGGATGGGTGCAGTGCAACACTGGGCCCTGTCAAATATATATAGTTGTTTATTAGTATTTGGTCGTATGCGATGACAACATCAACCCATATCCAGTCAAGCAAAACAAAAGAACACGTATGCGATGAGATCATCAAAACTAATTGTGATGACCCGTCATGTATAATGTTTTATATTTGATTAATTATGGAGATTTGAGATTTTAATTAGTCAATTAAGGAGATTTGGGATTTTAATTAGTCGTTATCCTAATTTAATTTGGGACTTGTGAGAATTATGGAATCTGATTCGTATATGATTCTATTGAAGATTTATTTTAAGGGTCCAAATGGCTTAAGGAAGCGAAATTAAGAAGTTGAATCAATTTAATTTTAATTACGGACCCATTTGGGAGTTACTTAAATATTCGATTTAGTTTAGTAAAATTGAAATTCGATTAATTAGGTCCGAATTGGAGTTAATTAAGTTAGTTAAATTATGAGAATTGAGAATTGTGATTATTACGGGTTAAATTTATTTATGGGATGTCCAATTTAAATATGTAATTTGTTGACGGAAATTGGGAGTCTAATTAGAAATTAAAGGCCTAAATGATTTGGGAAATCAAAATTGATGATGACAATAAATTTAATTTAATATTTAGAGCCTTTTAGAAGTTTGATTAAAAATCTGATTTAGATTCATAAATTAAATATAATTAATTGGGCTCTTAAGGAAGTCAAATTAGACTAATTAAATTATGTGGAATTTGTGATTAGTTACGATTAATTAATTATGTGTTAGCTAAGATTTATTAAGATTATGTGCTGCTTAATTAAATTAATCCTAAGTATAAATTGCATTAGGGAACAAATTAGAATTGTGGGTGTGGGTGCGCTGAGAAACTTAGGTGGGTGTACTGAGAAATCTGTGTATGTATGTGCCTAGTGAAGTGTTGTGCTGGAGCCTCAATATGTGAGGTGTGTGCACGTGTTGAAGGGAGAGGTATGCATGTGTGTTATGTGTAAATGAGAGAGTGAGGTTGAACTCATTTTCTTTCTGCTGGAGAAGCTCAAAAAAAGGAGGAGAACCGAGGGGGAGAAAGAGAGAACAAGGAGGGAAGAAGAATCATCTAAGTTTGTGCTGGAAAATTGAAGAAAGAACTCAAGAGATTCAACAAATTAAAGTTCTAGGTAAGGAATCTAAGCTTAATTCTTGCAAGAAATTCATGTAAAAATTTGATTTAAGAAATAATTGGGCTCAATTTCATGTAATTAAAAGGAAATTAGTAAGAAGATGTTGTAATTAAATTAGATTCATGATTATAGAAATTGATTTAGAAAGTAATTATTTTGAGATTAATTTTTATAATCTTGCATGAAATCAAGCTCCATTGCTGCATGCATGAGGGAATTCTATGAGTATTTAAGTCTACATTTACATGCATCATGCATAATAGATTTCTTGAATCGAGTCCCATAGATTACATGCATCAAGATTTATTTGAAGATTTGGTCCATGCAATGGAGTTGGGTTCAAACTTATGGAAATTAACCTAGAAATTAATTATTTTGGGTTTGATTTTGCATATCTTATATGAATTTGAGTCTTATTTTTACATGCATGTAATTTAGAGAAATTAAAGAATTAATTCATGAACATGGTTAAGTTAATCAATATGCAAATAATTATAATTCTTCAATTGAGCTTGGGCTTAGAAATCTTGATATATATGAGATATAAATTTACATGCATTATGGATTTAAAATAATTGATTTCATGTTTTGATGTAATGAGAACTAAGCTTTGGAAAATTATGGGTTTATGAACAAAGAACTTAATTTGTAAATTAAAGGAGTTTTGATGTAATTGATTTAAAATTGATCATGTTTGATGAAGATGAGCATCAATTGTGTTATTTAAGTTGAAAATGAAGCCTATCGCACATGCATGTGAAATTCAAAGTGATATGGAAATTAATTTGCATGAGTTTTAAAGATATGAAGTTGGTATGGGTTGTCAAGAAAAATGTGAAATAATTTGGGAACTGAATTATGATTTTGGACAAATTAGACTCAATTTTCTTATGGCCTCCTATTGTATAAAGATTTCCATAATTTTGTATCAAGAACATGAGTTTTAGACCATTTGAATGCTAAGTTTGAGCTTCAAATGCAATTCTGGAAATTCCAGAATTCGGCATGTCTGCTCGAGCGGGGAAGGCACCGCTCGAATGTGAAATGTTGGCTTCTAGAACTTTTGCAGACATTGATGTCTGCTCGAGCGGAAAGAGTCACGCTCGAGCGTGGAAATGTAGTAACCAGTACTTTTGTAGACCAAAGGGGTCCGCTCGAGCGGCTAAATCCGCGCTCGAACGGAGAACCTTGTTCCTGAAATTATGAAAAATGGTTTTGTTTTTTGTTTTTTGTTTTCTGTTCTCTTTCATTTCTAAGCACTCTTAGGAATACATTGAGCTTTGTAAATGACCTAAAGGGTAAAGAGAGAAGCCTAAGAGAAATAAATAGATTAAAGAACGAATTGAATTGTTTGTGACCCAATATGTGTTATGAATTGTGTAGGGTCGAGCATAAGGACAAATCCACCGGTAGAACACTGTGAGTAATATCTTAGTAAAGCTATGTTCCAATATGTTGTTTTCCCAAACGTTACTTCTGTACATGCCTTATGGATTTGTATGTTTGAATTAAGAATGAGTATTCTAAATGTCAGTCTTTTGCTTAAGACTAAGTGAATATGAATACGATCATGATCATGAGTATGAAACACACATAAATCCGTCTGACATGAATAATTGGGCCAAAGGCCGTTTTGACATGAATGATAGTCTGACATGAATAATTGGGCCAAGGGCCGTCTGACATGAATGATTGAGCCAAATGTCGTTTTCCATGAATGATAGTCTGACACGAATAATTGGGCCAAGGGTCGTCTAACATGAATGATTGGGCCAAAGGCCGTTTGACATGAATGATAGTCTGACATGAATAATTGGACTAAGGGCCGTCTGACATGAATGATTGGGCCAAAGGCCATCTGACATGAATGATAGTCTGAAATGAATAATTGGGCCAAGGGCCGTCTGACATGAATGATTAGGCCAAAGGCCGTCTGACATGAATGATTGGACCAAAGTCCGTCTGACATAAATGATTAAGCCAAAAGCCATTTGATATGTTTGGGCTTGAGGCCGTTTGATGTATTAGATGACGTGAATGGGCCTAAGGCCGTTAGATATGTCTGTTACGAATTTCATTCATGTAACTTCTTTATTTTGATATTATTCACTGGGCTATCGCTCACTCTCATTTATATGTGTGTAGGTGAGCAAAGAGATATCCAAACCCAACCTCAGTGAAAGATATGAGAGGAAGTCAAGTTTTGCGGAGTCAGCCCGTACGTCTCACGCACGAGACCTTATTTTTGTTCTTGTGTTTACACTTTTGCTTTATCGGTGAATACGTTGGATCATCCATGCATATAAGTTTGCTTTGTTTGGCTAACTACATACATGTCTTGAAGTTTCTGGATGTATAAGATATTAACTCTGTTTTTATGTGTGAGTTATTATGGACTGTTTATGAAATGTTTCGCTTTATCATGTAAGCACAGCTCATTGGACAAAATTTTTAAGTCTGTTTCTACTTTTGGCCCCATATGTTTATTTAAAAATCTATTTTCTGTCTGAGGCCGTAGGTAATGATCCTAACCTATAGGGGCGGGTTCGGGTCATGACACTAATTGTGTAAATTACATTATTAGTCCTTCTAGTTTGAGCAAAAATTTCACTTTGAAGTTTGGAGTGCTATCAAGGAGTGTGATGGCAATAAAGTGCCGGGTCTGGATGGATTCAACATGGTTTGTTTTAAAAAATGTTGGAAGATATTTAAGTCAGACATTATGCAGTTTTTTAAGGACTTCCATCGTCATGCAAAATTAGCAAAAGGTATTTCCAATTCTTTTATTACTCTAATTCCAAAGAAGGACTGCCCCGTTACCTTACTGGATTATCGACCAATTAGTTTGATTGGGTCGATGTATAAAATTCTCACCAAGGTGCTTGAAAATAGAATGAAGAAAGTCCTGCCTAGGGTGGTTAGCAATGTACAATCAGCATTTCTGAAGGGTAGGAACATCTTGGATGGGGTCATGATAGCCAATGAATTCGTTGACTGGTGGAAAAGGAGCCATAAGCAAGGGGTCATACTAAAACTTGATTTCCAAAAGGTGTATGATTCCGTAAATTGGGAATTTTTATTGCAGATGTTGCAAAATTTCGGATTCGGTTCTCGGTTCGTTGGGTGGATTAAGGAGTGTGTTGCATCGGCAAGAATATCAGTGTTGGTGAATGGGTCGCCAACGAATGAATTCTATCCTGAAAAAGGGCTTCGTCAGGGCAACCCACTATCCCATTTTCTCTTTATTGTTGTGGCTAAGGCATTGAATATTTTAATGAGCAGAGCCAAGAATCTGGGCTTAATCAGAGGTGTGAAGATAGGAGCTGGAGAGGGGGGTTTATCATACTTACAGTTTGCTGACGACACGGTGATATTTTGTGAAGTTGACAGGGGTGAGATCCTGACATTTAAAAGAATTCTATGGTGTTTTGAGTTAATGTCTGGGCTCAAAATTAATTTCCATAAAAGTCGTGTTTGTGGGATGGGTGCGGAAGACAGTGTAGTGAAAGACTTCGCTGATATTCTAAGATGCAAGAGTCAAAAACTTCCTTTCACATACTTAGGATTACCTTTGGGGGCAAGTCCTAGTAGATTTTCTACTTGGAAACCAGTGATTGAAAAGTTCAAACTTAAGTTAGCATCATGGAAAAGAAAGCTTCTCTCATATCGTGGTAGAGTTACATTGATTAAAGCTATGCTGAATAGTTTACCGGTATACTATCTTTCTTTATTTAAAATGCCAGAAGATTTAGCACAGATACTAGATAGGGTGCAAGCAGTCTTCTTATGGAGAGGTGCGGAGCTGAAATGGAAATTGCACATGGTCAAATGAGGAAAAGTAACAAAAAACAGGCTTAATGGAGGTTTGAGTATCAAGGATATTAGAGAATTCAATGATTGCTTGCTAGCAAAATGGTGGTAGAGATTTGGCAAGGAGGATGATGCAATGTGGAAGATCGTTTTATGTGCTAAGTACGCATCAGCGGGTGGGAACTGGTTTCCTTTTGTGGATGAGTTATGTAGACTGTCCACTGTGTGTGGGGGGAGGGGAATCTTAGTAGTGGCTAGACGTAATTCAGATCTGGGGTGAAAAATCTACAACTCCGCTAGATATTGATTTGTGATTATGTATCAATTTAAAGCAATAAAACAATCCCAATCAAACAATCAAGACAAATCGACACAACGATTTTAACGTGGAAAAACCACAATTGGAGCGCCTCCAATTGTGATAAAAAAACCACGGGCAACAGCCACAAAATCATCCACTAAGAAGATATAAAGGAATTATACAGGTATACTTTCAATTACCTAGCGAATCCACTCCCGAATTGAACCAACCCCTCTGTGCCTCTTCCAACCCCGTCTTCACCTCGGAATTGTCTTGACGGTGAGCCACTCCAGAATCCACCAAAGCTTCAGGCTTGAATTCTTCAGAATCCACCGAAGAACAACTCTCTCTTTTGTGTAGAACAAACAAATAATCCTTTGATGTATACTCTTTAAACCATGAGTTGAATACTCAATCAAAACATCAAAGAAAACTAGCAAAATATCTCCAGATATAAACCTTAATATCCAAGAAGAAGATCTGGAGGAGTAATCCTAAAATCTGATAGAAACCCGTACTTATAGAAATCTGGAACTGCGAGGCTCGCTCGAGCGAAGACTCTCTCGCTCGAGCGAGGAACCAAAAACGCGTGTTTTCCATAAGTGGCTTCGCTCAAGCCACACAACCTTTGCTCGAGTGTACATTTATCCTAATTATAATCAGCGAGCTGATCGGGCAGCTTGATCCCTATCATAATCAGCGAAGTGGCAATCTTGAAAGTATTAATATCCCAAACTTCTCTGCAAGGCACAATTCGGGTTGGATTCGCATCTAAAAACTCATAACCTCACTGAAATAAAAAGTGCGAAAATAAGTACAACTGAAAGGAGTTTTGTCAAACGGGATTGCCAAGAATAAAAACCTAACAATCTCCCCCTTTGGCAATGCCATGACAAAACACACCTAACAAATAAAATCCTAATCACCCCAACCCATTACAGCCAACAAACGAAAACTTCTTTCTCAAAATCATGATCTGCAAAACAGCTATTAGTGTCATAATCTCCAAAACAACTATTAGTCCCACAAGAGTATATGAAAAAGCAATAAACATATGGCTAGATTATCTTGAAGCATTTGAAGCATGAGATGGAAAACATGAATAGATGTGACTTAGAGATTTTAAGAACATGTAGCATGAAAACCTGAAAACTAAGACACATGCACCCGACACATGGCATGAATACATGAAATCCTAAGACATATGCACCGGACAACATTACTCCCCCTTTTTGTCACGAATTGACAAAGGAATCTCAATCAACTAAAGCAAGATCAAAAACTACACAAGCAATGATAAGATTATGTAAATATCAGGAGCATGCAAAAAAGAAATAATAAAGACGCAATACATAGCATCATGCAAACCAACTAAAGCCAATCTCTCTTTCACTCAAAGCAACCACAAACACTGTACAGAAAACAATGAACAAAAAGAATCTGACAAAAATAATATGGTGGAGCAAGTAAGGAATTTCAGAGCTGTACCTTAAAACACACAAGATTATCCAAGAAGCACAATTACTTGAAAACACAATGTGCACAACCTCTAGAAGATTTCTCATAAAAGAAAGTGATGCATTGTGTGAAAAGCATAGATCCCATGATAAAAGTGTGTGTGTGACTCTTGGAGTTCGACAAACACTAGATTCAAATCCTAGTAGTGATCAGATAGCTGAACCTTCGTCAAGAGAATCTAAGCACAACTACGGAAAGTCAAACCACTAGGAATCAAGGGGCATTTGGTGAGTAAAGGCGGAGGTTCCCCCTCAATCAATGAATCCTTTATTTTTTTTCCTTTTTTTTCACATCTTTCTCTTTTCTTTCTTTTGCACATCTTTTTTTTTTCTTTCTTTTGCACACTCATTGGCGGCTGACACGCTTAAGAGTATGGAAACTGAACCAGAGAAGCATGGATATAATAAGGATGGCCTGGTTGGTGACTCTGAGGTAGCCTTTTCCTCATGGCTGGACTATAAAGAACTGAGAGGAAAGTCGTAAAGATGCAGAAAGATAGAAGGTGGTTAAGAGACTCAACATCACCCAAGATATGCTAGTATCGATCAATTCCTCTAGAAAAACAAAAGATACCATGCCAGAAGTCCATAGAAAAAAAAAAATCACTAAGGCGGAAGACTCCAATATTTGTTAATCCAAGAGAGTGTATAGAATGAGATATACTAATCAAAAAACACACACTCCGAAATAAGTAATGACCACAGAAAGCACACACATATTAACATGTAATGGATATTCTTATCAATTCTAATATGCAGCAAAGACCACTCAAAAAAATTTTAAGCTTGCAAAACTGTACTAAGAAAATCTTTTTGGTTTTTTTTTTTTTTTTTTTTTTTTTTTTTTTTTTTTTTTTTTTTTTTTCTAAACAAAGCAAGACAGAAAACGAACATGCGCACATTAAGTGACTCAAAAAGAAAAAAAAAACACTTAGAAATCTAAAAACTAAAAATAATATACAAATTAACACAAGTCAACTTTTCGCACCCAAACCGCTTTAGTATGAAGAAAGTTGTGAGAATTGCAGTTCTTGGATGGTGTCTTGACGTTGTGGTTCCCTTTTCCTTCAATGGAAACCCGTCTAGACTTGGTGTCCAACTTCCTATTCCTAGGTCTAGACAAACAAAACCTCTGTTCACATTTGGTCTCAAGCAAATCAAAATAATGAGGTCTAATATGACCCTTAACCTCATTACCACCAATGAAGTGTCTCCTACCCCATGAGATGTTAGAATTTCTTCCATCTTTATGAGACACTCTCCCATGCAACTTGTAACAATAAGGGCGAATATGACCATGCATACCACAATGATGACAAATAAAAACAGGGTGTATCTTCTTTTCTTTTACCTTACCAACTCTGGGAAGTTTTAGAAGTCCATCCTTATGTTGAATTTTTTGTTCTCCCTTTCCTTGAGTTCTTATATCATGAGATGTAGATGCACTCTATTTTAGCTCTTTGTACTCACCAAAGCCAATGCCATTCTTGTCACAACACATTTGTTGAGACCTAATGATATCCTCCAAAGTCTTTGATCCTTTGTTCCAAAGACCAATGGTAGCCATAGCACACTTGAGCTCTTCCTCTTTCTTGATCATTAGTTCTTCCAAAGCAACTTGAGACATCTCGAGAGATTCAATCTTTTCTTCATACGTTTCATAGATTTGCTGTAGCTTATTCCTCTCTGTCTCACAAGTCAAGAGTTTTGCACAAAGAGCTTGTCGATCATTAGCTATCTTGATGGCATCAATCCTAACCTCAGAAATCTCCTCCTTAAGTTTGACATTCTCACTTTCACATGCTTTGAGTTTCGTTGTGAGTTTGTCATTCAATTTGGATAAGTTAAGAGACTCATTATACAACTTTTCATAAGCTTGCTCAAGCTCTTCATTATCACTCTCCGAGGATTCATCATCAGTGACATTCTCAACCGACCTCTTCGGATACTCTGTTCGTTCTTCAGTTTCGGAAGCCGCCATGAAAGCAAGGAATTGTTTATGTCCCTCTTCTCCTTGATCTTCATTGTCAGTTTCATCTTCATCAGATTCTGATTCATCTTCCCAAGTGATGGCGAAGGCTTTCTTCTTCTTCAAACGAGTGGGGCATTCTGAAGCAAAGTGGCCAAATCCTTGGCATTCATAGCATTAGACTCTTTCAAAGTTCCCTTGTATCTTTCCTTTCTCCTTCTTGGCTATATAATTAATTTTGAATTTATTTTTGCCTTTAGATTTATGAGTATGAGTAGATTCCAAAAGATTAGGATTCTTTTTTAAAAAAGATTTTTTAAATTGTTTAACAAAAGCAGCTGTAATCTTGGAATCTATCTCACAATCCTCATCAGAATCCTCTCCAACTCTATGAGCACTACTAAAAGCAATATCTTTTTGTTTCTTTTTGAAATTCCTATGTGCCTCATAAGTTTGGAGATTTCCAACCAAATGATCTAGCTTGAGGTTGTCAATATCTTGAGCCTCCTCAATAGCCGTAACTTTTGGTTGGAACCAATCGGGCAAGGACCTCAAATTTTTTCCTACAATCTTGGATTCGAGTATTTTTTCACCTAAATTGAAGCTGGAATTTACAATGTCACTCAACTTCGCATAAAATTCATCAAAGGTCTCACTATCTTTCATTGAAAGGGTTTCGAAACTATACGTGAGCCTTTAAAGTTTTGAGCGTTTAACAGAAGGAGTGCCCTCATGAATAGTTTGTAAAATATCCCAAGCCTCTTTTGCGACTTCGTAATTGCAAATATGACTAAACTCATTAGGTGTGACAGCGCAAAAGAGAGAATTGATAGCTTTACTATTCAAGCTACTATTTTGGTAATCAATTGTGTCCCACTTATCAATTGGTTTTGGGAATGTTATTCCATCAACGGTAATTGTCGGTTCAGTCCAGCCATACAGGACAGATTGCCAAACTTTTTCATCAATAGATTTTAAAAATGAGCTCATCCGAGCTTTCCAAAATGAATAATTGGATTCGTCAAGTTGGGGTGGTCGAACCATAGAATTTCCCTTACGAATTGAATCCATTATCACAAATCAAACAAGATCTCGTTCTAAACGATTTTTTTTAAAAAAAATAGAATGATCTGCTCTGATACCAATTGAAAAATCTAGAACTCCGCTAGATATTGACTTGTGATTATGTATCAATTTAAAGCAATAAAACAATCTCAATCAAGCAATCAAGACAAATCGACACAACGATTTTAACGTGGAAAAACCACAATTGGAGCACCTCCAATTGTGATAAAAAAAACCACGGGCAACAGCCACAGAACAATCCACTAAGAAGATATAAATGAATTATACAGGTATACTCTCAATTGCCTAGCGAATCTACCCCCGAATTGAACCACCCCCTATGTGCCTCTTCCAACCCCGTCTTCACCTCGGAATTGTCTTAATGATGAGCCACTCCAGAATCCACTAAAGCTTCAGGCTCGAATTCTTCAGAATTGACCGAAGAACAACTCTATTTTTTGTGAAGAACAAACAAATAATCCTTTGATGTATACTCTTTAAACCATGAGTTGAATACTCAATCAAAACATCAAAGAAAACTAGCAAAATATTCCCAGATATAAACCTTAATATCTAAGAAAAAGATCTGGAGGAGTAATCCTAAAATCTGACAGAAACCTGTACTTATAAAAATCTGGAACTGTGAGGCTCGCTTGAGCGAAGACTCTCTCGCTCGAGCGAGGAACCAAAAACGCGTGTTTTCCATAAGTGGCCTCACTCGAGCCACACAACCTTTGCTCGAGCATACATTCATCCTTCTTAGGTTTTTTGCTAGACACAGCCTTCGCTCGGGCGAGCAAGGGCGGACATGCAAGCTCGATCCCCGTCATAATCAGCGAAGTGGCAATCTTGAAAGTATTAACATCCCAAACTTTTCTGCAAGGCACAATTCGGGTTGGATTCGCATCTAAAAACTCATAGCCTCACTGAAATAAAAAGTGTGAAAATAAGTACAACTGAAAGGAATTTTGTCAAACGAGATTGCCAAGAATAAAAACCTAACATGGGAAATTTTTATTTAGCAAACTGTTTGATAATCCCAAGGAATGAGCATCGAATTTGATTCTGGGTTGATACTTGGTTCGGTAGCCACAGTTTGTTTTCGGAGTTCCCAAGACTTTATTCACTGTCTGTTGAGAAGGAAGTGTCTTTGTGTACCATTGTAGATAGGAAAAGTCGGTCGGAAGAATGGGTTTTTAATTTTCGCAGAGTGCTCAGAGCTTGAGAGGTGGAAGAGTTGAGTCGACTTTGTGCCAGGCTAAATACAAAGAATTTTCATCTGTCTACTGAGGAAGATAGATTATGTTGGAAACCATCCCCCTTAGGTGAATTCTTTGTTGCGTCTCTTTATAGTAGGAATGTGGGAGGTGTTTCCTTTGATGTGCCCTCTTTGTTATGGAATAATCTCGTTTCTCCGAAAATGCACTTTTTTGGGTGGTTAGCGTGGAAAGGTAGGGTAAAGACAGTGGCTTACCTCTAGAGAGTTAGCGTCCTAGGTAGCAGTGTTTGCAATTTGTGTAAATTCTGCAATTCCGAAGTGGAGTCCGCTAACCATGTGTTATTATTATGCCCGACAATTTGGAAGGTGTGGTCCAGTTTGGTGGATTGGTAGGGATTGCAACGGGTTGCTCCTGGAACAATTGGGGGCCTTCTTGACTGGTGGGCTGGCTTTAAGTTTAAAAAGCTTGAGGGAGCAGTGTGGAAATATATTACATTGACTCTGTTGTGGTCCATCTTTAAATGTAGGAATGAGTTTGTATTTTTAGGTGTGCCGCCTAAGCTGGATTTGCTCTCTGATCGTGTAAAGGTATGGATTACTCTTTGGGTCAGGTATCATCACCCCAATTGTAATTACACAGTACATGATTTGGCGTTTAATTGGCAACAAATCCGATATCCCAAGTGATATAGGTGGGCTTTTGTGAAGTAGAGGTGCTGGTTTTATCTGCTCTGGCAGATTGCTCTATTGGTCACTGTGTTGGTATCTGTTGGGGTGGGTATGGGGTGGTGTTATAAGAAGTTCTAGGTTTGCTTGGTTAATGCCCTGTTGGTTTCTATGTTGGTGTCATTTTGGATGGTTTCCTGTTTCTGTGTTTGTTGATGCTGAAGGTTAGTTGCTCTGTTAGTTCTGCTTAGATATTATGTTGGGGTTGGCTGCTGTTGTATAGATATTAGTATTGGGTGTGGCTGGTACTCTGTGTTGGTGTCTCGTCAACTAGATGGTGTGATTGCATATGATTCGTCATGTTGCGTATTGCACTCATCTTTTTGTTTCTTCTTTATTGATGCAATCTTTCCTTCATCATTAATGAAGTTTTCTTATTTTTGCTGATCAAAAAAAAAAAAAATTATAAAGACCAGAAAAAATCACATGCAAAACTGAGAAAATCACGCATGTAAAACTAAGGGGGCCAAACAAATTATAAAGGCCACGTGTGTAATGAATATATTACACCGATGGTCCCTATAATTCATTTTGAATTTTACTTCAATCCCTCTAATTTTATACAAAGTCATTTTCCATTTTAAATTTTAGTGGTAAGAGACGTAAGGACCACATTGTAACAAAATAAAAATTGTAAGAACAAAATTATTCAAATTAAAAATTACTTAGATTAAAGTAACACTCTAAATTACAAAAATTAATGATAGTATAATTTACCCAAACTAATTAGTTTACTTCTTTAATGCATTCCCATTCAAACTCTGTTACTTTTGTCTAGGGTTTGACAAAAATGGAATATTATACAGAATGGTTATTATCAATAATTTAACTTTCTAATCAACTAACAAAAAATCAAAAGAAAAAAAAATCAACTAACATCATATATATATACATATATATATATATATAAAGAAAATATTATAGAACCCTTTATGTTTTTATTTAGAAAGTAAGTTGTCTCTAGTCATTAATTAACCAAAATGTCACTGACGATCAACTCATGATTAATTCGATTTGTATAATCGTCTCAAATATTATTCGTCACACACATAACCTATTAATAATTTTGTAACTTGAAAAAGAAAGTTTATCAACATGACTCAAATGCATTTTTTTGAACACTTAGGTTTCGTTTGGGATGTGAGTGGGTTTTTTAATTTTTTGATTATTTTAGTCTGGAGCTAAAAAGTCTTGTTTAGAATATGTTTTTTGACTTTTTTGACTTTTGTAAGAAAAAAAATAAAATAATTATGATTTGGATGTGATATTTTTTAACTTGAGACTCAAAAAATCTATCTTGTTTTTTTTATAATTATTTTAGTCCCAACCCAACTTCCCAAACCAATGCTTAAACATGACTCAAATACTTAACCACCTTAAAACTTTCTCCGTTCTATATTATAGAGAAACTTTTTAAACATATTTTGACTGTGCAAAATGTCCAACACTACTATGTTATTCATATCCTGACTGATTGTTTTGACACGTTATCATGTATAATTAAGTTTATTATTGGGACATTTATTCATAAATCTCTTTTCATTTACTTATATTCTATTTAATCTAAATAATTTTCTTATATTCTAATAAATTTTATGAGTGATATAATTACCAAAATATCCCTAATAATAATAAGGTAAAGCACACATTAATGTTCATATTGATAGTGCGAATGTTCTATAATGTGAATATTCACATTATCAATGTAATCATTCATACTATCAAATTTATTTAATGCGAATATTCACATCACCAGGTTGGTGAGAGTTCAAAGAATATTTTTAAGGGTAAAATTATTTATAAAATACCTTAAATATGAGAATTAGAATTTAGTGAATTAAATGTCCAAAATAATAAGACTTGTTGAAATATAAAAATGTCTTATGGACTAATTAAAATATAAGTATTTGAAAGATTATTTTTTTAATAAAATTCCCTTTATTGTTTAGAAATATGTCAAAATAAGCAATAAATTTTTTTTTTCATTTTTTTTGGAAATGATGATGTGTGTACACACACAAGAAATATGAATTCTTGTTTGTTATTTGCAAATTTGGGATTTAGACCATCTCCAATAGTTCATCAAATCTATTATTAAATTTAAATTTGATTAAAAAAAGAAAAAGTTACTTTTTGCTCCAATAACGGTTCATCAAATTTAGGATTTCACTTTTCTTTAATCAAACTGAGAACCAATGTATCTTCATCAAATCACTGTTCATTGCCATTGGATTTTCACCACCGGATGTCCCCCAGATGACCACCTCAAGGTAAAAATTTGTGAAAAATTACACAGCCTGGTCGACCGATGGTTTGATGAAGTTACAAAACCTTCCATTGGAGCACTTGATACCAAAGGAAGCTTTTACTCAAATTTGGTGAAAAAATTTATGCGCCGTTGGAGATGTATCATTGAAAATATCAACAATGAATGCTTTGCCACTATTTGAGTGTGAATTTGTTCACACAATGTAAACAATATACAATAGAGTAATTCTATTTACACACCACCAAATTTCTTAGTATGTATCATTTTTTCAATACACACCACACACATTTTCAATTTTTTAATTTCATCTTACTTCTCACCATCAATTTTTTTTTTTAATAAAAAAAATCCTAAATTATCCTCACCTTCTTCAACTTTCTATCCCAAGCCCTAACCTAACCCTAACTACCACCACCGTTGTCAACCGTCACCTCTTTCAATTGTTGCCCTTCCTTTCTTGCGCTTCGCCTCTTCTCATCATCACCCCTACTCTCTCTAGCCTTCATTGTTTTTCTTCTACCCTCTCTAGCCTTCATCATCATCTTTCTTCTCCTCTCGTCATCACCTCTACCCTCGCAATTTCCATTGGCGGAGAGGAGAGTTGCAGTAGCGGCAGTAGAGAGAGGTAGCACCATCGCTCTCCTTCTCTTCTCATCATCATCTTTTTCATCATCATCTTCTTCTTCTTCTTTTTGTTCTCCTGAAACCCTAACCTTAGATCTAGATATACTACCGTTGCAAGCCCACATCACCACCCACCAGCCACCGCCACTGCCATCACCGCCCACCACCCATTATTGTCTTTTCTCTCCTTTTTATTCCCTTTTTGTCCTTCTTCTTCTTCTTCTTCCAAAACTTTAAATCAACCACCGTTACCAAATCACAACCCATCGTCATTGCCATCACCACCCATCTTTGCCGTCAAATCACGACCTACTGCCACCGCTCTCTGAAAACCCTAGATCTAGGGTTAGGGTTTTAGGAGAGGTGAAGAAGAAGGAGGAGAGAGAGAGAGAGAGAGAAAGAGAGAGAGACGCAAATAAGAAGAGGAAACAAGGACTAGGGAGGTGACCAGTGAGGATGGTCGTGATGATGGGTGCCAATGACCATGGCTGGAGAAAGAAAGCAAGCGGAGGTAGGCGGTAGGTGGTAGAGTCCAAAATAGTAATTTTTGAAGGGATATAGGTGTAATAAAAAAAAAATAATGAAAATAGTGTATTGAGAAGTTTGGTAGTGTGTAAATAGAATTTATTTCACTACATTATATTTAATTGATTGATTTTGAGCTTTAGATAGAATCACACTATTGGTTCAACCAATGAGGTGTTGTATATTATTCAAATATGTGTAAATAAATTTGCACTCATCTTTTGCAAGTTCATTTTAGGTCTTTATTATGGTGATTTGTATTGTTCAAATTTTAGTATTTCTCAATATTTATGTAAAAAATCAAATTAATCGGATATTAGTAATCTCATGTTGGGATCATATTAACCTTTGTACGGGAAAGAAATAAACCTTCTCGAATAATCCTGTTATCAAGTCTGCGCTCCTCTGTACGCCGTCGCTTTATCACCTGAAAACACAAACGTGAGCTAGCCGGCGGGTGTGTGCCGGAAACCTCTCCGATGCCTAAGTCAGTAAGCTTGACAAATAGACAAAAGCTCTGTGTATTCAGAAAACAAAGTTGTGTGTTACCTCTCCAAAGGTGATGTTCGTGAGCTTTTATAGGTTTCGTGTGGCACAATCCTAGTAGGACTTCTACTCCTCCATGCAGAGTCCTCCTAGGATTTAACCACCTGAAGGATAAATAATACTTATCCTTCAACACCCCCCTCACTGCTTAAACCAAGTGAGATGGTTTTTACCATGGCCGAACTCCAACATGACCGAAGTAATCCTGGCTATGCTGAGCTGCAAAGTAGGCCGAACTATCCTTAGTTCGGTTCTTCCTTTCACTACACCTTATCTCGGTTCTCTCATGTACAAACCATGGTGTGTTTAGACCGAGCTACCGAGTAGCAAGGTTCTGACCGTTCTAACCACAATACGCCATGACCAGGCTAACTCTGAGACCGACCTAACTCCAAGTTGCTTCCAGACCGGAGTAACATTACATTTCTCCCGGGCCAGAGTAATTTTGTACCTTTCTTGGGCCGGAGTAACTTTACGGCCTTTTTACTCAGCCCTTCGTATTGTGGGCCATAATGACCATCTCCCAGCTCGGCCCAATTTTCACAAAAAGTACCCTCTCAATTGCCCCTTAATTCCATCTGCGCAGCATGATAGGGTTTACCTGTCTATCAGCCGAGCTGAAGTTTTTAAACCTTTCCAGCCAAGCTAAAAAACCCTTTAGCCTTTCCAGCCGAGCTAAAACTCTTAAGCATTCCAGCCGAGCTAATTTCACACTGGGCTCTGCTTGTCCGGTCAAAACGTCTCTTCAATCACAGCGACTGTAACGCTTCCCATTCTAATGGCACGTGGCATGCTCTGATTGACTGAGGACGGCTGTCACGCCGTCTTCGTACTTCGTGTTTTTTGAACAGTCCCGCCCAAATTTTGGGCTTTCTAACAAAAGCAAACCCTAAGGCAAAAATCTCTCCACTTCTACTATTCATCCTCTTCCTTTTCTTCTGAGTTCTTCACTATTCTTCGTCTTCTGAAAGAGTTCGTGATTTGCTGCCTTTTGCTTCCATCTTCAGTTCTTACTTCTTTATCTGGTTAGTATTGTACATCTTACTTTGTTTTTGTATTTTGCTTTCTGTGTTTTTGCAAAACATATTTTTCCATTTCGCTTTGCTCTGTACTTTTCTGGAAAAAACTTAACAATAGAACACATGAGTACATGTAATATCCTGTAGAAAACTAGTCTTTGATCCAGAATCATAATGCAACCGAACTAGGACACTGTTTAAGCTAGGTAAAAGTCTAGTCAGCTTACAACCGGACTAACACTTCATGTTTACACCAGTAGCTTTGAGTAAGTCAAACCACTTCTTGAAAAACCTTAGCCGAGGTAACAAACCGAACTAAGTTTGCACTTAGCATACTGAGATACCTGAATTCCAACCGATCTTAGGCCTTCGGGGCTAAACCAGTTTTCTTAGTTTTTTAGACCGAACTCAGAAAGCTGCCCCTAGACGATCAACCGGTCTAACAAAATCGTTTTCATAATCGACATATCGAGATGCTTGCCAAAGCCGAGCTAATAAAAACCCTGCTTAAACCGAGCTACCAATCACCTTGCAGAAACCGAGATAGAACCTGTAGCATCCACATAGCCGAAGTAGGGCTCCTATTTTTACTTTTATTTTGTAGCACGGTCCAATGATCTATGCTTAACCCCTTTGTTTTCTACTTTGCAGACTTAGGTTGCCCAGGCACTCCTCTGCGCGCTTAACCGTGCTACTGAGCACAATTTTTGGACCGAACTAATTTATTCATAAATTATACAATAAATGGGGAAGTATAGATTTTTAGTAAATACTCCGGGCGGTCTAGCCGAATTCCGAAAAGACTACAATATACCCGATGACGTCCACCTGGTTTTAGCCGAAAAAGATGTCATACCTTGGGGCAATGAAGGCGTTGTCCCCTTCACCCTCTTGTCCATAATTGAAACCGGACTACGATTTCCAGTCTAACCCTTAATTTGTGAGTTTCTTAGGCAAACCAGATTATGCCCAACCCAGCTATCCACCAATTCATACCATATAATAATGGGAATAGCCGAACTAAATCGCTAAGTCGGTCTCAACCTCGGTCTGGCCGAAATCTTTCACCAATATTCCATTGGTTCGAAGGAAGACGGCTGGGTGTACTATCTCAGAATACGTCGCCGACATGAGAAAATAATAAAAAACACACCGGATAAAGACTTGAATGACGACGATTTTTTCTGGGTGTCTGGGAACTTTGAGGATCACCAAGCCCAGATTCCTGGCCGAAGAATCAATTGGAAAAAAGGAGAACTCGGTATATTTACTTCGGTTTTCTTGCGTGCTTTACTATATTTCAGTTTTTCAGTCTTTCAGCCGAACTAACAGTTGTCTTCTTTC
Source organism: Camellia sinensis (assembly GCF_004153795.1). Taxonomy (NCBI): domain Eukaryota; kingdom Viridiplantae; phylum Streptophyta; class Magnoliopsida; order Ericales; family Theaceae; genus Camellia; species Camellia sinensis. Next base: position 1,087,566 of record NW_021024539.1, read on the forward strand.
GCAGATTCTGCCCACCTCCATTCTCTATACAGCTATCCAAATCTAGTGACCTTGCGCGCCGCACTACGGTATCCAGAGCGTAGTTAGGCCAAGCTGCTAAAGTTCAAGCCGACCTATAGATACAGCGGCCGCCGAAAAGCGAGAGTGACCGACTTTCTGCTAGAAGAGGCCCCCGAACCAGACCCAACCTTGCCAGAAATCAGACTAGTCCCACTGACCGCTGAAGAAGAAATGGCCAAGAGAAACAGAGTCAGGGCCCTCTTGACCGAGACCAACAGACCCGAAATACCGCCACCAAGCCAGACGCAACCTGCCGTTGTGGCCCTTCTTTCTCAACAGCCTTCCTCATCACGCCCATCCAAGCGTGCCCAATCTACCCCGACCGAACAGCGTCTTGTGGATGAGGACGAATCCATCCCTCCACCAATTCCACAGCCGGAGCCTTCTGACCGGGCTGGCTCTTCCAGGTGGGCACCGAAGTTGAAATTTCAGAACCGCCTTATTCAAGATACTGATTCGGTGGTTGTTGAGAAGGATCACTTGATGGCCTTCAATCATGCCAAGAGTGTTTGCCTTCCAGCAGACATGGAACACCACCAGAATCTGACCATGCTAAAGGCCATCCGATCGGCCACTAAATCCATGATCCTGGTATGATGCCCCTTGTCTCTAAAGAATTTTTTTCTAACTTTCAGTTCGGTTTCCTCATTGATTTCTTTCCATTCATTTCAGTGTCTTCAGAAGAGCCAAATTTCCCACCAAAAGGTATTGGAGCACAGGAAAACGGCTAGGCAAGCCTTGGCAGAAGTTGAAGAAAAAACAACCGAGCTGAAAGAATCCCATCAAAAGGCGGCCAAGCTAGAGGCTGAGGTAGCTCGTGTAACAGGACTAGTTACCTCGGCTGAGGCTGACAAACAAAAGGCGTTGATCGTGATGAAAGACAAGTACCTTCGTGAGCTAGTCAAGCTTGAAGGGAAAAAGGATGCCGAAATCGCCGATTTGAAGAAGAAGGTGGGAGATGCCAACGCCGCAGGTTTCAAGGAGGTGGAAGGCCTCTACATTCCATAATGTGAGGGGACGAAAGAGTTATTCTTCAAGTGCAGCTGGAGAAGTGCTGTGGAGAAGCTCGGCTGTAGGCCCGAAACCGAGGTCTACAATGCTCCTCAGTATTTCATTCCAGCCTCACTAGCGGAGTACGCTGCTTCCGTCCAACAACAATTTTTGCAGGATTCAAATGATGAAGATGAAGAAAACGAACAAACTGCTACTCTGGTAGTCAACGAGCAAGTCAACGATCAATCAGCTTGGTTGGAGGCAACGGTTGAAGACCTGACTGTTGAGCCATCGACTGATATCGTTCTGCCAGTTGCTACTGAGACTGATCTTCCATCTGCAACCGGTGTTCAAGTTGATATTGACGCCGATCTTAAAGACCTTTTTAACTGATTTTGTACTTTCTTTTCTTTGTTACTTTTTGCTCTTGTAACCGGGCTATGGCCCCCCCTTTTGTAATTGCCCTTTGATGAATGAAAAATTTTCTTGTTTTGAACTCTTATTTTGGTTGATCTTCATGTATGTACTTGTAATGAATTTTCCATGATCTTTTCACTTCCAACTGTTATCTCGGTTTAAATTCTTGCTTTCTAATAGTAGTATGGCCGAGATACTTTATTCCGGTATCAGCTGAGCAATCTGACTGAGCTTTCCAGCCAACCACTCTTTAGCCGATGTCCTTACTTCGGCTAAAGAGTTCTAAGAGTTAGTTTAATCCAGCCAACCACTCCTTTAGCCGATGTCCTTACTTCGGCTAAAGAGTTCTAAGAGTTGGTTTAATCCATCCAACCACTCCTTTAGCCGATGTCCTTACTTCGGCTAAAGAGTTCGAAGAGTTGGTTTAATCCAGCCAACCACTCCTTTAGCCGATGTCCTTACTTTGGCTAAAGAGTAATAAGTGTTGGTTTAATCCAGCCAACCTCTAAGTCAGTTTTTCCAGCCAACTTAGAATAGAATGTTTGGTTATTCCGACCAAACGTCCTGCAGCCTGGATCCTTATCCTGGGCTTAGGAGGGGTGTTAGTTTAATCCAGCCAACCTCTAAGTTAGTTTTTTCCAGCTAACTTAGAATAGAATGTTTGGTTATTCCGACCAAACGTCCCGCAGCCTGGATCCTTATCCTGGGCTTAGGAGGGGTGTTGGTTTAATCCAGCCAACCTCTAAGTTAGTTTTTCCAGCCAACTTAGAATTGAATGTTTGGTTATTCCGACCAAACGTCCTGCAGCCTGGATCCTTATCCTGGGCTTAGGAGGGGTGTTGGTTTAATCCAGCCAACCTCTAAGTTAGTTTTTTCCAGCCAACTTAGAATAGTATGTTTGGTTATTCCGACCAAACGTCCTGCAGCCTGGATCCTTATCTTGGGCTTAGGAGGGGTGTTGGTTTAATCCAGCCAACCTATAGATTGGTTTTTCCAGCCAACCGTACTTTTGATGTCCCTAACTTACTAATACAATCTTAGACAAAAAATAACTATGCTGAAAAAGAATTGACTTTGTTTTATTGAGAGAAAGGAAAATTACACATACTTGTTAAATAAAAAAAAAACTAAAAATAAAATAATTTGAGATTGGCAGTATTCCACAGCCTGGGAATTGTCTTGCCGTCCTTGTCTTCTAAGTGGTATGCCCCTTTGCTTGCTAATCCAACCACTTTGTAAGGTCCTTCCCAATTAGGCCCTAACTTGCCATCTTCGGGCACCAAGGTGTTTCCCATCACTTTGCGCAGTACCTAATCTCCAACCTTGAATTGTCTTGGATGAACTGTTTTATTGTATTTCTTGGATAACTCTTGTTGATACGAGGCGATGTGAACCAGTGCTCTTTCTCTTTTTTCCTCCGCAAGGTCGAGTTCCAAAGTTATGGCTTCGTCGTTCAAGTCAGGATCAAAATTTTCGCTTCGAATTATGGGGAGACCAACTTCTAGTGGGATCACTGCTTCCATGCCATAAGCTAAGGAGAATGGTGTTTCTCCAGTTGATCGTCGTGGTGTAGTACGGTAAGCCCATAAAAATGAGGGAGTTCCTCCGCCCACTTGCCTTTGGCTTTTTCTAACCGTTTCTTCAGTCCATCCAATACTACCTTGTTTGATGCTTCTGCCTGACCATTTGCTTGGGGATATGCCAGCGTAGAATTGTAGAACTCTATCTTGTACTCTTCACAAAAGCCTCTGAAGATTTTGCCGTCGAACTGAGTGTCGTTGTCTGAGATTAGGGCTTTTGGTATGCCAAACCGAGTGATGATATTCTGCCAAACGAACTTCTTCACATCTTTTTCTTTGATTGATGCCAATGCTTCTGCTTCCACCCACTTTGTGAAGTAGTCTATTGCTGCGAGAAAGAACTTCCTGTTTCTGGGTGCTGTTGGAAGTGGTCCTACTATGTCCAAGCCCCACATTGTGAATGGCCATGGGCTAGTCAATGGTAGGAGTTCTCTAGCTGGTTGATGTATTTGGTGTGCGAATTTCTGGCATTTCTCGCACTTCTTCACATATTTCTCCGAGTCTACCTGCATGTATGGCCACCAGTATCCCTGCGAAATGGCCCTGTAAGCTAGCGATCTTCCACCTTGATGGCTTCCGCACACCCCTTCGTGTATTTCGAACAAGAATGCTTCCACTTTGCTGGGATGAACACACTTTAGGTAAGGTCCTGAGAATGACTTTTTGTATAATGCCAAATATGGGGAGAGCCAAAATCGCTGCGACTTCGTTCTTATTCTGTTGGCTTCTTTTTTCTCTTCTGGTAAGATGCCGTCTTTTAAGAACAGGATGATGGGATCCATCCAAGAGGGGCCTAGTTCTGCGCAACATACCTCTTCTGCTTCGGGGTCTTCAATGCTTGGTCTAGGTAGGTAGTCGATTAGTAGTGGATGAGAGATGGAGGTATCTGCCATTGAGGCGAAGCCTGCTAGTTCGTCTGCTCTGCTTTTTTCCTCCCTGCCAATTTGTTCTATCCTTACTACTTCGAATTTCTTGATCTCTATTCTGACCAATTCTTGGTACTTGGCCATCCTGTCATCCTTTGCTTCATAGTCGCCAGAAATTTGGTTTACCACCAGCTGTGAGTCGCTGTAGACCATTAGTTCGGTGGCCTTCATATAGAATGCTGATTTGAGGCCTGCAAGAAGCGCTTCATACTCTGCTTCGTTGTTTGATACTGGGAAGCCAAGGTTGATTGCCTGCTCCACTACTAGGCCGTCTGGAAAGATGAGGACTATGCCGAGCCCTATTCCATGCCGGTTGGATGCTCCATCCACGAAGAGCTTTCACATCTCTCCAACGAACAACTTCCAGCAAATGGAGGGGTCAGATGATGTCGTCAGGTCAAGAATGTTGTTGGTGTTTTCTTCAAGGTCCATGCTTGCTGTCTGCCCCTCGTTATCTGTTTGCACCAAGTCTGTATTTGTTGGTGAGTCTTGGTTTGCTTCTTCCTTGCTGTCTTCAGTCTGGTCTGCCGTGGAGTCTGTCCGAGTGCCTTCTGCTAGGGGTTGCGCTATTCTGGCGTCAACTTCCATCCCTAGTTTGGTTGTGTCGGTTAGGTCGACTGGGCAGGTATGATGACTTCCAGGAGTAAATTCTACGACGAAGTCTGCCAAAGATTGGGCCTTTACTGCGGTTCTAGGTTAGAACTTGATGTCGAATTGTCCTAACTCTACTGCCCACTTCAAGATTCGCCCAGAAAAGTTCGCCCTCTCAAACAAAGCTTTTAGTGGGAAAGCTGTGACGACGACTATGGTGTGGGCGTGAAAGTAGTGCGCCAATTCCTGGAGGCCATCATCAAGGCTAATGCCAGTTTCTCCAGTGACAAATACCTTGTTTCAGCTCTCAGCAATGTCTTGCTGACATAATAGATGGGCAGATGTTGAATTCCTTCCGCACAGACCAACACTGCGCTAATTGCGTGCTGAGAGACTGCCAGGTACAGGAAGAGTTCTTCTCCTGGTATTGGGGTGACCAGCAATGGTGGAGAGGACATGTATTCTTTTAAGCTTTCCAGAGCTTGGTCGCATTCCTTGTTCCATTCGAACTTGGCTTTTAAAGCTTGAAAGAATGGTCGTAGTCTGTCTGACGATCGGCTTATGAATCGATTGAGCGCAGCTGCCATGCCGGTGAGATGCTGCACTTCTTTTACAGAGTTTGGTCTCTCCAAATCCTGGATTGCTTTAATCTGAGAGGGGTCTGTTCCTATACCCCAGTTGGTAACAAGGAAGCCCAGGAATTTGCCAGATCCTACTCCGAATGCGCACTTAGATGCATTGAGGCGCAGCTTGTGCTTCTTCAGGATCTCAAACATCTTGCCTAGGTCCTTAAGATGGTCATTCTCATCCTTGCTCTTGACCACCATGTCGTCGATGTAAGCCTCCATTGTTCTGCCTAATAATGGTTCAAACATCTTGGTGACCATCCGTTGGAACGTTGCCCCTGCGTTCTTTAGGCCAAAGGGCATGACCTTGTAACAGTATAGTCCTCTTGGAGTTGTAAAGGATGTGACCTCCTGGTCTGGTTCATGCATGGCGATTTGGTGGTAGCCTCTGTATGCATCCAGGAAGCTAAGTCGGTTGTGCCCCGCCGTTAGGTCTACCAGTTGATCTATCCGTGGTAGAGGAAAGTTGTTTTTTGGGCATGCCTTGTTGATTGTTTTATAGTCGACGCAGACACGCCATTTGCCATTCTTTTTTGGCACTACGACTGTGTTGGAAATCCATTTTGGATAGTGCACTTCTCTAATTGCTCCGGCCTCTAGCAGGTTACCTACTTCTTCCACCACTATCTCAGCGTGGTGGAGTGCTGATCTGCGTGTGCGTTGGATGATTGGTCTGGCGGATGGGTGGACATTAAGTTGGTGACAGATGAAGTTTGGATCAATGCCTGGCATGTCGTAGGGCGTCCAGGCGAACACTTCGATGTTAGAGGTCAAGAATTCCAAGATCTCTAATCTTTCAGTGCTGGACAACGACGAACCGAGCAAAAAGAACTTATCCGGGTTCTCTTCATCTATTCTCACCTCTACCAAGTCTTCCACTGCTTTCTGACTAGCTGCTTTGCCTACATCTGCGAACAGTTCATTACTCTCAGGTTCTTCCACCGAATGAACGTGTCCTTTGGCAGCGCGGCTACCATTTACCGTGACAAAGCATTGCTTGGACATAATCTGATCTCCATAGACCTCTTCAATTACACCAGTGTCGTTTGGGAACCGCATTACTTGGTGGTAGGATGACGCCACCGATCGCGTGGCATGCAGCCATGTTCTGCCCAATATGTTGTTGTAAGTGGAGGGGACTTTTAATACCCAGAACTCTACTTGTTTAGTCACGCTTCCTGCTCTGACTGGAAGAATTATTTTGTCGACGGGCCATTCTGGCATGGAGTTGAATCCAATTAGGGGAGATACGGTTGGTGCCAGGTCATTGTCTTGTAGTTTCAATTGTTTAAATGTTTCGTAGTACATGATTTCACATGAACTACCCTAGTCAATCAGAATCCATTTGACGTCAAAATCCTTGACTCGAAGAGTGACGACCAGGGCATCATTGTGAGGGCAGTATATTCGTTCCAAGTCTTTATCCGAAAAAGACATGACGTTTGTTGCCTCTGTCTTCCCCTTCTTGATGGCAGGTTGGGCACTTAACACCTCTCTAAAGTGCTCGGCCTTTTTGATTGATACCCTGAGCTCGCATACACGCTCAGGTTCAAAGACTCCATGTATCACATTGATAACGCCTTGAGATGGGGCGTCGATCAGCGTTCCGGTGGGGTGGTTATGGTCCTGGGGGGCTGGTTGGGCCCCTCATTCGATGTATTTATCCAGGTGACCTGCTGCCACCAACTCCTCCAAGTGCTATCTTAATGGCGTGCAATTTTCAGTGCGGTGCCCCTTTTCTTTGTGGAAGGTGCACCGTGATCTTTCGTCATAGTCCTTCTGAGCTTCCCCTAGCTTGGCTGGCCATCTGACCAAAGGCTCATCTCTTATTTCGCTCAGAATCTGATATATCGGTTTCTTGAACACCGTGGTTATGGCAGTGCAGATTCTCAACCATCTTTTATCCGGGTCTTCTCCGTTATCTCGTCTGCCACGTCCGTTTCTGTTCAGTCGATCTACCGTATTTACCTTCGCTGAGGTCTTTTTTTCTGGTACTGTGGTCGCCCTAGATTTTGCTTTGGCATGTGCGTCATCCTCTTCTACCTTGATGTGCTGATGCACTCTCTCCATCAGGGCTTCCATGGTAAGGGGTGGCGTCATGGTGATCGAGTCCCTAGCCTCTTTTATATTGTGCACTGGCGAGATTGGTGGGGCAGTCCCCAATCTGATTGAATGTCTCCCAGTAGCGACTATTGTAGGATCTTAGGGTCTCTTTATCGCCCATGTCGATGGAGAGTAACTGGTCGATCTCCACCGGGGTTTTAGTATTTGTTCGGAACCTTGTTACGAACGCCTCTGCCAATTGTGCCCAAGAGGCTATGCTGCCCTTTGGAAGTTTCTCGAACCAAGTCAAGCCTAGGTCGCCAAGGCTAGATGGGAAGAGTATACACATTAAGGCCTCGTTTCGCCTGTATACAGTCATGACCTGGCAAAAGTGGCTCAAGTTTGAGTAGGGGTCCGTCTTCCCTTCATATGTAGTGAATTTGGGCTGAAGGAAGCCCGATGGTAGGAGCGCGTTTTCAAACGCCGGAACGAACGGCGAAGTGTATAGCCTCGCTAATGCTTTGTCCGTTGGTTCGTAAGCAAGGCGCGGTATTGGCATTCCAACCTCAACGCTTCCATGCGTCCGAGGAGCCAACCGCTATAAAGCAGAAACTCTATGTGGATCCCGTGCCCTGGCATCCTCCTTGCATCGTGCCTTTTCTTCGAGCACGATTCGTAAGTTGGATGATCTGGGTAACTCCGTCTGTCTAGATCTAGTTTGGTGCGTATGTGAGGGCCAATACGTGCTTCCTTCAGTGTATGATCTTTCAAATCTCGTCCTCTCAGACCTGGAGTGATGGGTTTTGGAAGACCTGGATTGAGTATCGCCTGTCCTGAGGCTTCTGCTCTCTCCTTGCGAGGGTGTGGTATTCCTACTACGATTTTCTGAGTGGCGAGGGGGCGTCTTGTTTTTGCGCCCCTCTCCTGTCGCCACTTCTTTTATCTTAATCTGGCACTTCAAGGCCTCCATGTCCGCCGCCATCTTCCTTATTAATTCATCTTACTCCTTCACGCGGTCTTCCAGAGCTTGAGAATCAATCCTCCGCCTTTGCCTGTCAGGACTTTGCGAACGAGAGTGACGGGGGCTGTTAGTCCGCCTCCCCCTAGTATCCCTCCTGGTGTTATGTCGTTGGGGCTCCAAATCTGCCATGGGAGGGATAGAAGGTAGTCCTTCACGCCTTACGCCCCCATCTGGAGTTTGCCCGTCGATGGCGGACTGTGGCATCTTCAATATGTGCCATTGTTCCAAGAGGTAAGGCTTGATCAAGAGGTTTTGTCCTGTTTAATTTTCCCACAGACGGCGCCAATTGTACGGGAAAGAAATAAACCTTCTCGTATAATCCTGTTGATCAAGTCTGCACTCCTCTATACGCCGTCGCTTTATCACCTGAAAACACAAACGTGAGCTAGCCGGCGGGTGTGTGCCGGAAACCTCTCCGATGCCTAAGTCAGTAAGCTTGACAAATAGACAAAAGCTTTGTGTATTCAGAAAGCAAAGTTGTGTGTTACCTCTCCAAAGGTGATATTCGTGAGCTTTTATAGGTTTCGTGTGGCACAATCCTAGTAGGACTTCTACTCCTCCATGCAGAGTCCTCCTAGGATTTAACCACCTGAAGGATAAATAATACTTATCCTTCAACACCCCCCTCACTGCTTAAACCAAGTGAGATGGTTTTTACCGTGGCCGAACTCCAACATGACCGAAGTAATCCTGGCTATGCTGAGCCGCAAAGTAGGCCGAACTATCCTTAGTTTGGTTCTTCCTTTCGCTACACCTTATCTCAGTTCTCTCATGTACAAACCATGGTGTGTTTAGACCGAGCTACCGAGTAGCAAGGTTCTGACCGTTCTAACCACAATACGCCATGACCAGGCTAACTCTGAGACCGACCTAACTCCAAGTTGCTTCCAGACCGGAGTAACATTACATTTCTCCCGGGCCAGAGTAATTTTGTACCTTTCTTGGGCCGGAGTAACTTTACGGCCTTTTTACTCAGCCCTTCGTATTGTGGGCCATAATGACCATCTCCCAGCTCGGCCCAATTTTCACAAAAATTAACCTCTCAACCTTAAAAAAATAAACGGTCTATTCTCAATATTATACTTGTTCATTTTTTTTAAAAAAATAAATATAATTCAAATATATTGTTACCAATATTCAATTAATCTAATTTTTTTACATAAATAATCTATTTTCTATTTGGTTTAGAATTTTTAAAAACAGCTTTTTTAAATTTTCAATCCATTTTTTTTATTAAAAAAAAGTAACTTTTTAAATATTTTAATTATTTTAAAATCTAAATACACTCAAAATAATAATAAACCAAACAAAATAACTAAAATTTAAATGATTGAAATCACAACACAAAATCAAAATGGGCTTTCAAAAGTCTAAACTGGGCTCTTTCAATTGGATTGGAGGTAAGCCTCCTAAGAATCGAACCTCACTAGGGCCGACTCCTATTCCTATTCCTGTTCTAATTAGGTAGATTGTGAGATTATAAATAAACAAACTCTTGTCCTGTCTTCTTTTATCAGATTTTTTTATTATGATTTCGAATCGTGTAGATGCCTTCAAAGATTTTGTTGCTTTTGGTGGTGTATGCATTGCATGGCGAAGTTGACAGCCAAGGAGGTGGGAAGGACATGGGTATTTACAACTTGGAAGATAAAAGGAAGGAAAACCACTAAACTCCAAAGGGAATCCCTTAGTTATGCTTGCTTTCTTTCTAATGTGGTTGTTTCTTTGTTACTTATGGAGCATGAAATCAATCCTTCATTTTTTTTTTCTTTTTTTTTTTAAAAAAAATTATTTTCTATATTCAGTTTTACTCTTGTGGATGTTACTTTTGTTGGAAATTATGGTTTTAAAGGTTTATTTTGGGCCACTTTGAACCCAAATTTAAGTGGGGCCCACATGTCTTTTGGGGTGGGTCCAAGTGATGACGTATTTCTTACTGCATTGCAAGTCACATGGTGAAGACCATTCGTCAAAACCACTTATAAGTGAATGGGAAGTTGACGTCATTTTTGGGTTCGTGAAATGGGAATTTGAAAGAGTCAAATGTGGGTTTCCTTATTTTGGTTGTCCCACATTGAAACATTAAAAAAGCTTGTATGAGTGTATAAGCTCTAGGTGGACATACTTAAAATAGGCCCAAAGGGGCACCCCAAGTTTTGTAAGTTATGGACAAAGTGGGATTGGCTCAAATCCACCACACGCGCTCGAAAATTTGAATTTCTAACGGAATTAATTCAAATTTTGTGCCAAAAATTCAAATTCAAATTTTCTGTCCGAACTAGTGCCTCTCTGGTCACCTTCCTTCATCATTTCCGACAGTTCAAATTCGCACCAATTCGGAGGGTTTTTCTACCCTTCCGAACAGGCACCACAATGCCTATAAATACAAACCTTTTCTAGCAGATTCATTAATCCAATTCTTTTCCACTTTCCTATCCATCTTGCATTTACTCTTCATATTAGTTTATAGAATTTTCAGAGAATTGCATAACTCAGGTTTGGTTCGCAAGACAGATTATTTGTAGTGCTACACAATCTGTAAGAGTGATCATTGTATCTTGGGAGATAGATGTAGATAAAACCATGAACACCTATGCCGCGGCAAATTTGTCTTAAGGACAGAGTGTCACACACTCGACTTAATCAAAAGTTTGTTGTTCTAATTTTCGAGACAAGAATATTTCTATAAGTATTTTATTTTTGTTATTTCAGTTTCATTTCTTTACATAGAAGATTGTTCCAACAATTTTCTATATTCAATTTTACTCTTGTGGATTGTTTTTGATGGTTATGTAAACAATTTTTATTATCATAGTTTCTTTAACTTGTTTGCTTGCAATTTAGTTCTTTTTTTATTTTAATACTCTCTCTCTCTCTCTCTCTCTCTCTCTCTCTCTCTCTCTCATATTTATTTTTTTAATTATCGACCCATCATTTTGGAGAAGTTATCGGTTGGTCTTGGGGCATTACCCCACACCATTCATTGAGAGACAAGTGTCCCATTGTCCCCCAAAAAGAGACAAAAATATGGTGGGTCCCATTGATTCAACCAATTACAGCTAAGTTAGAGCACCACATCATCTTGCACCTGGAGCAAAGAATAATTTTTCGTTGTTTTGATGCTTACTAGCCACCAACAATGGACGATGTGGGCAAGAGTTAGAGTTAGAGAGAGAGAGAGGTAGACAGAGATATCATGGAGAGCATAAAGGAGACCATTGAATCATATGAGAGAGGGAGATGAGAAGGAGAAGGTGGTGGTGGTGGTCTGAAACAATAAAAGCAAGGAAAAGGCAGGAGGGTTAGATACCCAGTCTGGCCCCGAACAATCACAGAGGGTAGTTTTTGCTAATCAATGGCAATGAGCAACTCTATTATTAGAAGTTCTAGGTCCCTAGCTAAAAGTGAGTCCTCTATGAAATGACAAAGTTTAATAGCTCACAAGCTTGCATCTATCCTTTGACACACACAAAAGAATGGTTGTCCTGGTATCATTTGTTAGAATATTTTAATAAAAATAAGGGAAAGGATGGTCCCATGAGGCTCATTACGGTTCTCATTTCGATAATCCAAACCGTTCAATGTGTAGAGCCCTTCCTTTATTTCATACGCTGATCGAATATTGATAGTTCCTTGATCAGGATACATTTTTATTGACAATTTATTTTAAAAATCTTATTTACTATTAATAATAAAAAAATCTAATCAATGAGCTATCAATATCTGATCAACATGATTTTTTTTGTAGGAATGAAGTACTCAACAAACTCTACAAATTAAATGGTTCGGACTATCGAAATTGGACTTAATCTCGCGAGCCCAACAGTATTATCCAATCCACAAAGTGAACTAAAGATAATTCTTCCTTTCCGTAAAAATAATATTATATTAAGTATATTCATTATATTTATCATTACTACAAATACTTAATATGTTTAATTCTAAATATCATTCTAATGCTTATTAATGTTATTATTCAAAATTGTGCCATTAAGTAGTTTGACTTAAAAACACCTATATATATATCGTTTTCTCAAAGAGAGATTTTTTTTTTCCAATAATTAAAAAAAGACGTTCCATGGCATTATTACAAAAAAATAAAAAAATAAACAAAAAGTGTCATACTTTAACATATTTCGTGAAAAACAGTTTTTGATGAAGTTTTTAATATTAAACTACTTGTCAGTGGTCTTTTAGGTTAGAGTTATGCTAAGGATAATAAAACAAACCATCAAATATTTGACCAAATGTCTTACATAAGTGTGGGTCTCACAGGATCTCACATGAGTGAGAAACCTATACCCACGTGAGACATTTAGCCAAATATTTGGTAAAATTTCTAAGATCTCTAAGAGCATCTACAGTGGAGCCATTCAGGGGTGTGTTAGTGTCAGCCATTAAAATTTTGGCTAGTGAAAGGCTCAAATGATGCTCCAATTTTGGCTAGTGAAAGGCCATTATGAGGTTTTAACTCTTCAAAGACAAGCTAGCCATCCAAAACATTGGACTTTAAAGATGGAAACACTTGACCACCATTCAATTCAGCTAGGGAATAGGGAAGCAAACTGAAAATTCTGATGGTTCTGCCATCCAGCACGTCAAGTCCTTTTTTTTATTATCGGTTGAGAAGTTGGATAGAAGGCTACAAAAGACACCATCTTTTTCTTTTTTTTCTCGTTCAAAGACACCATTTTTTGGGAGGTCTAAAGTTAATGACACGATAGCAATTTAATTGAAAATGGCTTAGAAGAAGACGTTAGGTTGAACTAGTGTGTACATGTCTTCGTAAAGTTATTTTATATATATATATATATATATAATTTGTATAGCATTATTCAACTACTAATCTTAAGATTGACCGTAGGATGCAGATAAAACTTGACACAAAATTCAACAGCCAAATAGGAGGGATGATACCTCCCCTTCTCCAAGAGAGACAGAGACACAAAATTCAACAGCCAAATAGGAGGGATGATACCTCCCCTTCTCCAAGAGAGACAGAGACAGTCCCAAGATTGTCTCTATTTGCCTATTGATTTGTCTTTCTTGGTAGAGTGTTATTTGTGATCATTCATTTTCCTAGTGCATTAGTTTAGGTGATTTTCATTTTCCTGTATTGTGGCTGCAACCCTTGGATGAGTTACTTGGGCTTTAGAGGCTGTGGTTACAGCTGGTGTTGCAACTATGTTTTCTGCTAGTCCTTCGGCTGTGGTTATTGTGTTTCATGACACTTGAGCACACTGACTTGACACTCTTCATCAATTTTGAAAATATAAATTTTATTGGTGGCACTGATTAACAATTTTAGACACAAATGAAGGAGCTCGGGGGCGCAATCCAGTGCTACAGATGAGGAGATCTTCACACAGGTTCTAGGGCCTAAGCAACCTGGTCATGTTCGAACATATAGATTGGGTCTTTCTCTGACAAATGTCTTTGGAGGTGGATATAGGCGACTCAAAAGCAAGCTCATCTTATCCAGAAACAAGTCCACGAGAAACCTAACCAATATAAAGTACAAACGGAGATGCAAGTGAAGGAGATGATGGATGCTATGTTTAGTCAGATGCAAGGCACAATCCAACCTCAACAAGCACGAATAGAGTAATTGGAGTCTCAACAGGCCATGGGTGGGCCTGTTGCACTAGCTGTTACACATGTGCATTCACAATAACAATCATATGTATACACCTCATCGTTTAATTGCCATCGTTCATCCAAGGAAGTGAGTAAATAGTTAATTATGAAATTTTCGATGACATTTTATTCATGTTATTTGTTCTTGTCAAATATAGGTTCAAATATCAAAGAAAATAAAGAAGGAGAAAAAGAAGAAGTAGTTCTTGCACCTATTTTTGTTGGATTTTGTCAACAGGTGGACCAATCAGGTAATGGCATATGGCAAGGTCAAAATGGGGATCTTGCATCAATCAGAGAACAAGTGTCACTAATAAGATCTTATGTGTGGGGTATCCCAGGTACTGGAACAGTTACTAGCAGAAGGTCGTGGGTTTAATGGGCAACTTGCAAGATGAGTCATGCACAAAGTGGGAGTTTCTCTCTGTCAAATAAGGGCTAACAATGATGATGGACACGTGGTATCTTGTAGGGGGAGCCATTCGATAGGTAAAATTGAACATTTAATGGAGCTTGACAGTAGTTATGCAGCAGCAGTTACAGACTTGGAGGATCATGGGGTCATACGTTAGTGAAGTAAGGAAAACTATAAAAGCTAGAGATTTGCAGAAGGGGCATCAACAACTCAACATCACTTAGTTTTGAGACTCAAGAGTATTGTTGTAATTTAGGAGTAGTTTTCTCTGTAAAATTGTACCTGGTAACTTAGTAGACTTCCATAGTTTCATTATGAAATTACTCTTTGTTTACTCTGTTTATTTTGTAATTGTCAGTTGTTCCAGAGAAGTCCTCATTATTTTGAGGCATTCGAACTAATTCCACAGTTGCTTGATTGTTCTTATTTAAATTGTTTTGTTTAAATTATTGCTTGGTTGCTGTCAATCAAGGCCTAGCATAATTTTTACTAACAATTTTTGGCACACCTAGTGGGACATTCTAGCATAATTTGGAACAATGGTGAAGGCAAATAAACAGGTTAATAAGCATTCAAAGAAGATGACCGTTGAGTTTGACGAAGAGGAAGTGGACCAGGATTTGGTCTTGGCTGATGGTAGTAGTGTTCAACATGTAAGCCAGGTAGTGGCTCCAAAAGGCCAGATGAGTGGCCAAGCATTGAGCATAGAAGGCCATGCAAGTGGCCATGCTAAAATCCCCATAAGTGTCTTTGTGGCTCAGATAAGGGAAGCATTGGTGAACAAGTCACTAGAGGAAAATCAAATCCTTTGGGGGAAGTAAGGAGTGTGTTGAAGGTTCCATCGATGGAGTACTCAAGTCAGAGTGAAGTAAGGGACAAAAGATGTCTTCAAAGGCAGGGGGTACACACTTGATGCCACCCACTGGTATGCCACCAACTGATATGCCGCAGCAGTCTGTTAGTGAACCAATGTCCTTCTATAGGAACCTAACTGCTGAGGAAAGAATGCAACAGGTATTTCAAACATCGAATTTTAAAACTCAAAGAAATTGGCCTGGGAAGCAGTCTGGGCCTATGTTATTTCTAAAACACTTTATGGTCAAAAGGGTATAGAAAACTAAAATTTGTTTAAAATAGAATTCAATAGTTATCCAAACATGATGCCAAGAAATAATATGGTTTTTGAAAATTATGGTCAAGGTTTTGAAAACCAGAATGTCGGGTATAGAGAGGTTCCTAATATGGGTTATGGAAATCAAAGGGTCAATAATTTTGAGAATGATGGTTCATAAACTGAAGTGCACAGACCTAAAATGTATGGTAATGGTCTAAGGCCAAGGGGACCAAGACCTCCTTTAAACTTCGACAGGCAAGAAAATTTTGAAAACAACTATGGTTATGGGGGGCAAAATGCTTTTAATCACATTGATAATATCCAAATGGACCAAATTGTACAAATTGTCCAAGACCTTTATAGCCCAGGGATGTGCAGGCCTGAAAGGCCTAGGTTTAGGAAGCCTTACCCTCAGTGGGTAGATGAGGAACCTTTCCTTAGGAATTACAGAGTGCCTGAGTTTTCCTTGTTTCATGGTGAGGAAAAACAGTCAACAATTGAATACATAGGGAGGTTAACCTTATAGTGTGGAGAAATCGGGAACAATGATATTCTCAAAATGAGGTTATTTCCACACTCTTTGACTAGAACTGTTTTTACATGGTTTATTAACCTTCCTGCTAATTCAGTTCATACCTGGATGGATATGGAGAACTAGTTTCATGCCCAATTTTATAGAATTGAGCCTGAAGTAACTCTTGTCGATTTTTCTGAATTAAGGCAAAAGTTTTTTGAGAGTGCAAAACAGTTCATTGATAGGTTTAAAAGGGCAAACAATAGGCCTAGAATGTATAGGACTAAAGTGGAGATTGTGAGAATGGCCCAAAATGGGTTTGAATTTGAGTTAAGGAAGAAATTTGAAGGAATTGAATTTAGGGACCTGTTTGAGTTGTCATCTAGAGCAACCAGATATGAGTTGATACTTAGGGAGGAAAGGCATAGAAATGCAAATTCATATGGGACTTATTTCCAAGAGGTTGACTTGGAAGCAGGAATTGATGTAGATGTGGCACAAGTGGTTGGCAAAACACCAGTGGTTTGTGGGAATTTGAGGAAAGTAGACAAACCAGTGAATATATCGACAACTCAGCCAACTAAAAGAAATACAAACATCACATTTAGGCAGTATTCTTTTGATTTGTTTAAAGCTGTGCCATTTTTGATGAATTGTTGGCTAATAAGTTTTTAACATTGTCCCCTTGACATGTAATACCAAAAGAACAAGACACAGTAGGAAAATAATATTGTAAATGGCATAACACGTTTGGACATTCTACCAATAATTGTGTAACTTTTAGAAATTCTGTGTAGGATTTGATAGAAAAAAGGTCACTGAAGTGTGCAAAGAAAGAAAAAGGGGTTATGGCAGTAGACAATGATCCTTTTCCAAAGATGGCACCAATTCATATGATAACAGCTAACATCAAGAGGAAGGCCCTAAATCCAAGTGTGTTGCTAACTGATTTGGAGAAAATCCATAAAGAGAAACAAGTGAAGGGAAAGAAGATGATAGATGAAGACAAGTTTGTTTGTTCAAGATGTGGAACTGAGAAGGAAAAGTTGCAAGCAATTTTGGCTAATAAGTTGAAAGAGAGTATGAGAGATCATTGCTTAAGGTTCAGTACCTTAGGTGCAGGTGATCTTCAAATTTTCAATAGAGAGAAGTTATTGTATGATGGGTAGGATCCTGGGATTTTTGGACCTATCGACAGATCATATGCTAAGAAGTATGGTCCATTTTTGTTTAAATGGGAACCTGTTTACCCTTCTCTCGATGGTGCAGAACGGGTCAGAATTAAAGTGAGGCAAATGAGGAATCAGAGGCCACCCAACGGCCATAGTCATGTTTAGAGGCTAGTCTTTATGTCAAGGCCATTGCAAAGGCCATTTATTGGCCAAGGTTGGAGGTTTATGGATGGGATGGGTAGGATGAATCCATTTAGGCCAAGTCAGTTTCATGGTCAAGGGGTAAGGTTTTCACAAGCTTACTTCCCAATTCAACCAAGAATGGCAAAGCCACCAGCTCCTAAACATGTTTGTTGGCAAGGTGTGTTTCATCCAAAATTTCCTTTGTTAGGATGGAAACCTATGGGTCCAACTAGGACTTAGGTTAGAAGAGAGCAGAGTGATGTCAAGTTTCAATGGAGAGATGAGTGTTCTGACGAAATCTGGGAACCGAAGAAGGTCGTTATTGTTGTCATCTTCTTTGATGGGTTTCGATTCTTGGATGCCATGGCTTGGGATTTTGAGATAGTTGGATTTCAAGTGAAAGTTTTTGAAAAGGAGAAGGACATCTGAGGATTTCGAAAAGAGGGTGATGGAACTAAATTAATGTGAAGTTGAAAAGGTTGGCTTTTTGTAGTTTGTGATAGGCCCAGTATTGAGTGTGAACCAGAGTTGCAGGTCATTTGCATTTGGGTCGTGGTTTCTTTATTTGGGCCTAAAGAAGCAAATTTGTTTAAGTTAAAAACATTCGATATTTATTTAAGTTAAACAAGGGGGCATTGTTTGCACCCATTTTTGTTGGATTCTGTCGACAGGTGGACCAGTCAGGTAATGGCATGTGGTAGATTCAAAATGGGGATCTTGCATCAATCAGAGGACAAGTGTCACTAATAAGAGTTAAATCTTATTTATGAAGTGGCCCAGGTAGTGGAGCAGTTACTGGCATTATGGAGTAGCCTAGGTAGTGGAGCAGTTACTGGCAGAAGGTCATGGGTTTAATTGGCAAATTGCAAGAGGGGTAGTTATAGTAGTTATGCAGCAACAGTTGCAAACTTTAAGGATCATGGAGTCATGGGTTAGAGAAGTAAGGAAAGCTATAAAAGCCATAGATTTGAAGAAGGAAAGGGCATCAACAACTCAACATCACTTAGGCTTTAGACTTAGGAGTAATGTTGTAATTTAGGAGTAGTTTTCTCCATAAAATTGTATCTGGTGACTTAGTAAATTTCAGTAGTTTCATTCTGAAATTACTCTTTGTTTACGCTGTTTATTTTGTAGTTGTCAGTTGTTCCAGAGAAGTCCTCATCTTTTTTAGGCATTCAAACTATTTCCACAATTGTTTGATTGTTCTTATTTAAATTGTTTTGTTTAAATTATTGCTTAGTTATTGTCAATCAAAGCCTTGCATAATTTTTACTAACAAGTAGATAGGACAAACTCAATGTGAGAGGGACTCTTTTTTGTTGCAAGTTTCTTATCTGTTGACTATTTATTTACTGATATTGATACTAATATCTTTTGTATATTTGGGAGTTTGAATTTTAGTTTAAAAGTCAAAAAATCACTAAAAATGTCAAAAAGTTAACAAACTATACCCGAAAAAAAAAATCAAATATTTTTCTTCTCTTTACTTTGTGCACATTTTTCTCATAAAAGGCTAAAAAATCATCCCAAACATACTAATTTTTGGATAAATTACAAATACAACCCCTGAGATTTGTTTAAAATAAGGATTATCCCTATAGTTTAAAAAATTACAAAAACTCCCATTGTTAGAATTTTTTATTTAACAAAATTAGCAGAAAAAATGAAATCATTAACTACCCTCCTATACAATGATAAAACCATCTAAATTGTTAATTGAAATATGTTTTTGACGTCATTAAAAACTGTTAATTGAGTTGATGATTTATTAATAAAAATAGGCATTTGTTATGCAAGTATAAACTTAAATGGCATGATATAATTTCTAAAATTATGGGAGAAAATTGTATTTTAAATAAATCTCAAGGGGTGTAACTGTAATTTATCCTAATTTTTTTACCTTATATTTTAGCTAAAAACAAGGTTACTAAAATACGAGAATCTATTTATAATTTACCTTAGCATAAACCTAATATTTTTCAAGATATAATCAAACGTACATTTCAAACTATCCAAAATGTTGAAAGTCTCTTGAAGCAATTAAGGATAGAGTTTTACTAATAACAATCTTACGGATTATTACTAATAAGTATAAAATATCAAAATATTCATAATTTTTTATATTTTTTAAATATAGGATAAAATATATTCATGGTTCTTAAAATCTGTATTTCTTGTCATTTTAAACTTTTAAATTTAAATTTCATCAATTTCATTCTTAATTTTTTTAATTTGAGTCAATTTCGTCTAATTCTAAACAGACCTTCTAAATAGTTAACGGAATAATAATAAAATACATGCATGGTACTTAAAAAATGTATTTTGTGTCACTTTAGTCCCTAAATTTTTATTTTGTCCATTTGGTCCTGAAACATTCATGGAGAAAATAAAACATAGCCTTACAATATTAAAGGACAAAATTGACAAATTAATATTTTAGAGATCAAAATAATACAAAAAATATATGTTAAGGACCATAGTTGAAATTTATAATTTTTCCATTAACGATGTAAACATCTGTTTGAAATTGGACCTATTTAATTCAAATTGACAATTTTGAGGACAAAATGAAAAATTAAAACTTAAGGATTAAAATGATAAAGAACGAATACTTTAGAGAGTAAAATTATATTTTATCTTTTAATTTACTTTTTATGTATTATTTAACACTAAAAACAATTTTACGATCTATTTTAAAGAATTTCCTTTACGCCTAGCTAAATTTACCATGTTCACAACGTTCGAAACCGACTATTTTAGTAACTTTTTCGCTTTTTATAAAAAAATGTACAGAAAAGTAGAAAAAATTGTTAGGTTTTATTCTTGGC
Source organism: Camellia sinensis (assembly GCF_004153795.1). Classification (NCBI taxonomy): domain Eukaryota; kingdom Viridiplantae; phylum Streptophyta; class Magnoliopsida; order Ericales; family Theaceae; genus Camellia; species Camellia sinensis. The sequence goes on from NW_021024539.1 coordinate 1,107,686, forward strand.
AACCCCGTTTGACAAAACTCCTTTCAGTTGTATTTGTTTTCGCACCTTTTATTTCAGTGAGGTTATAAGTTTATTAGATGCGAATCTAACCCGAATCATGCCTTTGTCAATTTCCATGGATCAAAACCGAGGTTGTAACAGGATCTAGTTTTCTAGATTTTTCAATTTTGGTCGTCTCGCTCGAGCGGGAAAAGTGACGCTCGAGCGGGGATTGCAAGCTCACAGCATCTCTGTTTCGCCTGAAAAAGTACTGGATGGTGTGATTCGACGCTCGAGCGTGGAAACTTCTGCTCGAGCGTGAAGCCTATTTGAATCACACAATTTTGAAGCCTCCGCTCGAGCGGGAATTACCACGCTCGAGCGGACCACTGTAGACACCCCATTTTTGACCGTCCTCAAGACTTGGACGTCACCGTTTGAACACTCAGTGATCATCCATGTTTGTGTTCGTCTTGAGTTCCCGGAGGTCTCGGCTTGCGCGCCTTGCCTCAAGATCTCTCGACTCGACTGGTTAGTATCTGGTTTTGCACCAAACACTTGTGTTTTGCCTTGGAGGGGCAGGAAATGCCTTGTGAGGCATCCCCACACATCACCGGCCATGGCCAGAGGCCACCGACTGGTGTTTTGTTGCCATCGGCAATGTATATTGCTGGTCGGCATTCTTTGTTGCCGGTCGGCAGTCCATTTTGCCAAAATGGCAATTTTGAATGGCCGATCACTGTTCATCTACTTTTAGTAGATATTTTGTGCCAGCTGTGATAGCTGGCACCCACTCTGTTCCCCTCCATACACGTGTATGGAGGGATTTCCCTCTAAGCAAGCTTGTTTGGTAAGCTTTGCAAGGGGGACTTCTATAAGAGGAGAGCTCTCCTCCTTCTTCTATGGCAATTTTGAAAGAAAAACTAGAGCTTATACATATACATACACACTCTCTCTCTATATCTCCCTCTCTCTCATCCTTAGGGTGTGTTTGGAAGCCTAAAAGTGCATTTTGACCTTACTTTTGCACTAACACACACCATTACACCTTGCTCCGAGATTGAGAGGCATTGAGGGTTGTTTGTTGAGGTTTTGGACTGATTTTGATCCGTAGAGAGTGGCTGGATCATCTGTTCTTCAAGGCTTCTTCAAGGGTGAGACACTTGCTTTAGTTTCCCCAATCTTGCACTAGTTTTCTACCTATCTTGCATGCTGATTTAGGCTTTGTGTTTAACATGAAAAAGTCTTGTATTTTTGAGCTTAACATCTTTCATTAAGGGTGTTTTGGCATTGAGGGTCGAACTCCTCCCCTTAGGCCTCTTTTGGCCTATTTTGGTGCCCTTTTCTTTAAGCTTTATTTACTTTGTTGTGTTGGTCTTCTCACCACTGAAATCTAGTGGATTTTCAGTGGTGATGGAGTAATTTTGAAGTCTTGTGTAGGGGAGGGACACCCCTCTCCCCTTTGTCCTTATTTTACCCTTGTTTTGGCTTAAAAGGGGAACATGCATGCTTGATCATTTTTGGTCCCATTTCAGAAGCTTTTTGGGTGTTTTTGGTCATATTGTATCTCTGTCCAATGGTGGTTTGTTGGCCCTTAGCATGCATTTTATACTTGCTTTGTAATTCTCCATCTTGCCTAGAAGTGTGCTATATGTTTAGCCTAGCATATCCTCCCTTCGGAGTTACCAATGCACCCGCGACATTTATGGATTTATTGAATCGTGTTTTTAAGCCGTACTTGGATGAATTCGTAGTGGTATTTATTGACGATATTCTTATTTATTCAAAGAATGCAGAAGCTCATGAGAACCATCTTTGTCTAATTCTGCAGACAGTCCGAGTTAAAAAGTAGTATGCTAAGTTAAAGAAATGTGAGTTCAGGCTACATGAAGTAGCATTCTTGGGACATGTAATAACGAAGGAGGGTGTTTAAGTTGACCCACACAAGATTGAAGGGATCATAAATTGGCCAACCCCTACTAATGTGACCGAGGTGCGTAGTTTCTTGGGATTAGCTGGGTACTACCGAAGGTTTGTGAAAGATTTCTCTAAAATTGCCATGCCACTTACCCAATTGACTAACAAGGAGTGTTGTTTGAATTGTCAGTTTGCTAGGTAGTCCTAGAACTATAGCTTCAGAAGGCTCCGATATCCCCGGGGTACGTTGTTGTCAAAAACCAGATTCTGCAGGAACTTTCTGCCGACCGGTAGTGTTTAGTGCCGACCGGCAATCCTTCCTGCGCCGATAGCTTCATAAACAGCCGATGGATATTTTCAATGGCCGGTGGACATTTCCTTCAGCCGATGGTGTTCCACAGTGTTCAGGGGACCTGTCCCAGAACTTTGGCAATTTTCAGAGAAGCAGGGCAGTGTAAACCGAGGCGGCAGTGGTATGGTACGGACTTTCCAAGCGAGACGGGTTCGAGCATGCATCATTCGTGCATCCTGAAGCGGGGGCTGTGGCCACCTTTCTTTTGCATTCATTCTGTTAATTAATTAGAAATTCTGTAATAATTTATGTGTTTATTACTCAGACTGTAATATTTATTTGGAACCTCCGAGTGAGGGCAATTGTGTAATAAGTGTGCGTGAGTGTGTGTATATCTTCCAACCCCACGTCTTTCTTCCCTTTTATTTACCCGCTTACGATGGTAGATTAGGGCATGTTTAAATTAGCATACCTTATGCTATGCATGCGTGCATCCATACATTTGTCTTGCATGCACCGGGCTCGGCGCATCATTCTAACTGCATCTGTATTTCAATTCCAAATTGAATACGTGTTAATTGCAGCATTTCACATGCCATGTTTAAGATAGCCGAGCCTGTTTGGATTGCATCTTTATGTGTTGCATTAGTCAATCTAACATGAACTAGGACATGCATGTTTGCTAACTAGTTTATTATTTTGGCACGGAGTACGATGTAAGTATTTATGCTTTAGCATCCTTGCATGCGTGTGAGTGTTGCCATAATTGCATGATTACCATGAGGCTAGCTGCTTATGTGATATAACTGCTTGAATACCTTTGGCTGGAGGTTGAGTTACCTAAATTGGAAAAAACGCATTAAAGCTGTGAATTTTAAGCCCACTTGAGGGTGGCAAAACCTGCATTTTAGCCTACTTGTGAATAGCAAGCCATTTTCAAAACAAACATGAAATGTTTTTGTCCCAATTTAGGCGATTTGGTCTATACTTGTTTGCTGTGCGCATAACATAGTAATGCTAAGCTAATAAATGGAATAAGAACACATAATGCTTTCAAAACAAGATATCACGGTTAGTAGAGGCCGATTTTCGGATCAGGCGAGAGGGGGTGCTCATAGCTGACCTTCCCCAATCGTACCCAAGTTCCCGAGCCAAGGCAACTTTGGTGATGACGGACACGTGGCCTTTGGCACCGAGTCAGGGTTTCCTAAATTCTCTCATTTTAAAATATTTAGGTGGCGACTCTGTATCTGGCAAAGCAGTCCATGTTTGGCACTTCTTTTCAAAAAAATCTGTTTCTCAAAACGATTTGCCGAATTTGGACTCTTTGGTTCAGATTAAGAACCGTGACAAACAAAATCGAGTCCGAACCGAATTGTAGCGAAGGCCCCCCACGCGGGCGCGTCTACAACCGCGCGAACACAAATTCTATAAATTCGCGTGTTGGGTCAAATCCAGGATTACTTTGGATTTCTATAAGGAATTGGTTTTCTTCAAATCCAGGATTACTTGGATTTCTATAAAGAATTGTTTTTCTTCCAAAACTAGGATTACTTTGGATTTCTATAAGGAATTGGTTTTCTTCAAATCCAGGATTACTTGGATTTCTATAAAGAGTTGTTTTTCTTCCAAAACTAGGATTACTTTGGTTTTCTATAAGTAGTTGAGTTTCTCCCAAAACTTGGATAAGTCCTCCAGATCTTTTTTTTGGATTCTAAGGTTTATATCTGGGGATATTTTGCTAGTTTTCTTTGATCTTTTATTGAGTATTCAACTCATGGTTTAAAGAGAGTATATCAAAGATTTTGTTTGTTATACACAAGAGAAAGAGAGTTGTTCTTCGGTGGATTCTGAAGAATTCGAGCCTAAAGCTTCGGTGGATTCTGGAGTGGCTCATCGTAAAGACAATTCCGAGGTGAAGACGGGATTGGAAGAGGCACATAGAGGTTGGTTCAATTAGGCGTGGATTCGCTAGGTAATTGAGAGTATACCTGTGTAATTCCTTTAAATCTTCTTAGTGGATTGTTTTGTGGCTGTTGCCCGTGATTTTTTAGTCACAGTTGGAGGTATCCAATTGTAGTTTTTCCACGTTAAAATCGTTGTATTGATTTGCCATGATTGTTTGATTGGGATTGTTATATACTGCTTAAAATTGTTACATAATCACAAATCAATATTTAGGGGATTTCTACATTTTGCAAAAGTGATATGACAACTTATAGTAACTTTTTAATTTTTTGACTAAAATAGTTACTCTCCAAACGAGGCCTAAGTAGTGAATTCAAATGATATTCCTTGATAATGAAATATACCTATATAACCTGAGCTCTCTGCAAGCTATAACTTCACGTTCTTTGCTAAATTTACCATGCTCACACAGATAAAGTTTGTATTCAATTGGAATAGTTCATAGCTAAACAGTCGATTCCAATAATAAACCTAGATGGGTTCGGTTTTGCTGTAGTCAACAGTAGTAGTGTTGGTGCTGTTGATGGGTTGTCCCAATAAAAACCAACCACGTAGCAGAGAAATTTGAAAACATAGATAAAATCAGAAAAATTGAGCAAATTATAGAAATTTGTCTATATTTTGAAACTTTTGATTGATATTTTTTTTTTAAAAATGTCGAGGGACCCTAATCACTAAAAAAATATTGTATGTCTTTTATCCTTTAAAATCTTAACATCAGAAAGGCACAAAAGTTTCTCATTTTAAAATTAATGGTCAAAATTAAACTAATTAAAATTACGATGACCAAAATAATATAAAGAGTAAAAAGTAGGAATTATCAATGTAATTTATTAAAAAAAAATAGTTAGAGATCATATGAGAGAGAGAGATAGAGAGTGGAAAAAAGGAGAAATTATTATTAAGTGTAAGGGATTGTTTGGGAATGATTTAAATAAATGCACTTTTTTGGTAAAGTATTTATTTGGGTCACCTCACCTCATTTTTTTTTTTTTTTGCACATCTTTTCTTAAAAATGTAAAAAGTATACTAAATAAGCAAACCCTAAACAATCCCTAAATTTTAAAAATTATTACGAATTAATGTAAAAATTTATATTATTAATTCTTAATATTTATAATATATTTTTATTTTTTTAAAATACTTTTTAGGGTAGTGTCAGTGTAATTCCTAAAATAAAATAAAAAAAATGAAAAAAAGAAGTCAAACATGGAAAGTGGGAAACGAAGAGAGTAATGGAAAGAAGCACAAAAGAAAGAGAGAGATAGTCAGACGCTAAGAACATGAAATTACAGCTTGTAGAGAACTATCCACGATGGACACACTAAGTTGTGTATTAGTGTCAGTTGTCAATTTTTGGCTAGCTGAGGGGATGTTTGGTGTTGCAGTGGACCTGTTAACGCATGTGTTAGGGGTGTGTGTTAGAGTCTGCTGCTAAGTTCTTTGTTATCTGCAGCGAGTGTTCTGGCGAGGGAGGAGAAGTGTGTTTTTTGTCTTCCGGGTTGACCGGCCGGTTGACTGGTCAACAACAATTTTTTTTTTTTTTTTTTTTAAAAAAAAATTTGGGATTTTTTTTTTCGACTTGAAACTTAATTTTGGACTTGAAATTTTTGATTAAACTAAAGTATTTATTTATTTTATTTATTATATACACACACATATATATATATACATATATATATTTAACACACCTCTTAACACATCTTAACAAATATTATTAGGCCTCACTTTTATCACTTTTTGGTCATATAACACACACTTTAACAAATAATTTTGACTATCCCATTGTGAATGCCCTTAGATAGGTATATTTCACTATCAAGGAACATTATTTGAATTGACTACTTAGTTATAAATTATTTAATAAATGCAGATTTTAACGATGTGAACATGAGAAATTTAGCTAAGCATGAAGGAAATTGTTTAAAGGAAAATGAATTGTGGCCCTAAAAACTGTGGCCCTAATGGCCCTAATTTCCTTTTTTGGATAAGTTTGTTTTTTTTTTTTTTTTTTTTTTTTTTTTTTTTTTTTTTTTTTTTGGCTTTTTTTTTTTTTTTTTTTGCCTTATATGGAAATTTAGGGGCATTAGGGCCCCTAAATTTCGAGCTATCAACCAAAACTGTTGTTTAAAATAGATGGTAGAATTATTTTTAGTGTTAAATAATACATAAAAAGTACATTAAAAGATAAAATATAATTTTACTCTCTAAAGTATTCGTTCTTTATCATTTTAGTCCTTAAGCTTTAATTTTTTCATTTTGTCCTCAAAATTGTCAATTTGAATTAAATTGGTCCAATTTCGAATAGTTGTTTACATCATTAATGGAAAAATTATAAAATTCAACCATAGTCCTTAACATATATTTTTGTATCATTTTGATCTCTAAAATATTAATTTTGTCAATTTTGTCCTTTAATATTGTAAGGTTATGTTTTATTTTCTCCATCAATGTTTCAGGACCAAATTGTTAAAATAAAAAATTTAGGGACTGAAGTGACACAAAATACATATTTTAAGAATCATGTGTGTCCATTTAGAATTGGACCAAATTTACTCACATTAAAAATTTTAAGAATGAAATTGAAAAAAATTTAATTTAAAAATTCAAAATGACAAGAAATATATATTTTAGGAGCTATAAATATATTTTATCCTATATTTAAAAAATATAAAAAAATATACAATAAATTATAAACATTCTGATATTTTATAATTATTAGTGATAATCTGTAAGATTGTTATTAGTAAAACTCAATCCTTAATTGCTTGAAGAGGCTTTCAACATTTTGGATAGTTTGAAATGTACATTTGATTATAACTCGAAGAAGATTAGGTTTATATTAAGATAAATTAAAATTTTAATTATTTAAAAGTCCTATTTTCAAATGTTATGGTAACTTAAGTCTTATCTAAGATTTTTTGAACTAATAAATCCGATTTAGTAAACTGAGAATATTATCAATTTTTTTAATTTTTAAAATAAAGAACATTATCAATTTTAAATAATAATGTTTTAGATAATTGTTTCACTAACTGATGAAAAAAATAGAGCATGAGATTAAACGTTTTTGCCCTTCTACTTATTAGTTTGAATCAACTATCCAATAAAACCGATAGCATTATAAGCTTTTTTCAGTTTTAAAACTGAGAACATTATCAGTTTTTTCAGTTTTAAAGTTTTTTTTTCCCAATTTTGCACATCAATGTTCCATCATCATGGTCCTTTATAAATATAAAATTTTCAGTTTTACACAAAAAAATAATTCAATTTTTAGATTTTTTTTTTTGTGCACATAATTTTTTTTTTAGTTTTTTAAATTTAAAAGTTGATTTTTTAAAGTTTTGAAAATCAAAATAAATGTCAAATTATCATATTCCTTTATAAATAATCATAAATGGTGAACAATCATTGTTTGAAAGACACTTCCAACTATTTAAAATTTAATGGAACATGAAAGTCCAAAAAATCTTAGTTAAGACTTAATAAAATATAAGTTCATAAATTATGACTTGGGTTTAAATGCCTCTAAATTAAATAGATTCTCGTATTTTTGTAACTTATAGCTTTTGGCTAAAATATGAGATAAAAAAATTATGATAAATTACAGAATTATACCCCTTGAGATTTATTTAAAATATAATTTTTCTCCGTAATTTAGAAATTGCATCACCCTTTTAAGTTTATAATCGCATAACAAATAACTTTTTTTGTTAATAAATTATCAAATTAATTAATAATTTTTAATGATGTCTGAAATATTTTTTTAATTAACAATTTAAATGATTTTATTGTTGTACAATAGAGTAGTTAATAATTTTATTTTATTTTGTTAATTTTGTTAAATAAAAAATTCTAACAATGGGGTATTTTTCATTTTTTAAACTACAAGGATAATCCATATTTTAAACAAATCTGAAAAGGTGTATTTGTAATTTACACAAAAACTAGTATTTTGTGATGACTTTTTGGCCTTTTATGAAAAAAACGTGTAAAAATAGAGAAAAAACAATTATTCCATTTCAGTTCATTTTAGTGAATCAAATACTACCTAAGTAATTTATGATTTTCAATACAATTTAAAATTTATTTTCAAAAACATAATTTTTTGATAAAATATAAAATTAATGTTAAAGTTTATCAACATTGATAATTAAAATTATAAATTTTTCCACACATTTGTAATAATTTTCTGTAATTAACACCGACAAATAACTTTCCCTAATTTTTGCATTTTACAAAAAAAGCCAAACCACCGCCCCCACACACACATACAAAAAAAAAAAAAAAATTCAATTCAATACAATTAGAAACTCAGAAGACCACAAAGTTTGGGTTGTACCCACTATATTTGTGTAATTTTTTTTTTGTTTATCTTATTATTACGTAATTCCTGCTTGTATGAATAAGTCTTATACTTTTATAAATTTACAATTATTTTTTTTACTTCCTTCTTTTTTTTTTTTTTTTTTTTCCATCAAAAATGGCACTAGGCCTCAGGTGGGCCGAGCCTTGTGAAGGCTTTGAGAAAGCTGATGGGACAGGCCCAACGGGGCGGTCTTCAAAACAGACGACCTAAGCCCAAGACTAGAACCAAGGTCTTGGGCTGGGCTCGCGAGCTTTGGTAGGCAACGGACTGGTGGGCCAAATTTACACCCTTAAGGGTAGGTTAAAACTCCTCATTTATATCCTTGGCTTTAGGATGAGGCTTAGGCCAGTGCCCTACCTATGAATTTATAGGTTAATATAAACCACATTTTGCTGCTATATTAGGCTAATCAAATAAATAAGGAAAAATAATATTTCAGTGTAGGTTAAAAACAAAAAAGTGGTAAATTTCACAAATTTTAATAATTAAAATTATAAATTTTTATAATTATTTTGAGAAAGTACCACTAATTTATAATTTTTCTAATTAATAAAGCCGTACCTATGAAATTATAGATGAATCAAAGGGTAAATTATACTATTAATTCTTATCATTTAAGTGAAATGCTATTTTAATTAAAACAATTTAGTACTTATATATATTTTCAACTTTGTTGTAATGTGATTCCAATTAATTGTCACTGCATAGATTAATGAACAAATTACACTGATAATGTCTATATTTTATCCATTGTGTCATGTTAATTCATACACTTTCAATTAGTCTAATTTTGATCATTAATTTTAGATTTTATTTCAATTTGGTCCAAGCAATAATTTTGTTAGTGTTATTTAAGAAAAATTATCACTAAATTGGTTGAAATTAACTAACTGAGTTGAGTAAATTTATAATTTTGCCCTTAAAAATATAGCACGTGACATTTATATGCGTATTTTTCATTAAAAAAAATGTTAAAAATTATAATCAATTGAACCAAATTCAGATAAAATCATAAATTTAGGATCAAAATCGACCTAATTAAAAATACAAAAACTAAAATAACAAAAAATAAAATATAGGAACTACCATCATAATTTGTCCAACATTAATTTATGAGTTGGAAAGCTCCAATTGATTGTCACTACAAAGCATTAATTGTTGTAGGAGAATAAAACAATTTACCTTCTCAACTTTGCTATAAAAGATAAGAGGAAATATCATTTTACTTTCCAAATTTTCACACATTTTTCAATTTACACCTCCAAACTTTGATTAATATCAATTTTATATCTAAATTTCAAATTTTTGACCAATTTGGCATTTGCCGTCACATTCTGTATACAATTGGACGAAATGTGTTGATGTGACATCAAAAGTTTATTTAAAATTTTATTTTACCCCCAAACTAATCAATTTGCCCCCCAAACTATACCTTAAAAATTAATTTGCCCCCACGTCAGCACATTCCGTCTAATTGTTGACGGAATGTGACAGCAGAGGCCAAATTGATCAAAATTTTAAAAGTTTGGGTGTGAAATTGATATTAATTGAAGTCTGGGGTCAAATTGAATAATGAGTGAAAGTTTGGGGGGAGAAATAATATTTTCTTAAAAGATAAAGTGTAAAATTCAAAGCATCAAAAATATATTTCTATACAAAACAAAATAACATATTTTATACTCTTTATTTCATTTTACAAACCCTAAACAGTCTGGCACCATTTCATTTCCCATTTTGTTCCTCTCTCTTCATAATTCATCGTTGTCAGTCCCCATCTTTTTCCTTGTTCTCTCGTCCCCATCGTTCTCCCTCTTTTTCCTTATTTGCAGCAAAAGAGGTAGTATTTCATGTTTGTGTAAATTTAAATGAATTAATTATAATAATTGATTGTTCTATATTGTTGATAACAATAATTGATTGCCCTATATTAGTGGTTCATTTTCACATGAATTTTTGAATGCGACATAAAAATATACATTATACATGTATTTTTTTAATTTCTTTTTACATGTGCCATGAGAAATTTTATTTTTAATTCATAAATTTGTTGTAAATACACGCCAATTAGATGGCTGCCAAGTTGGATTTTGATAATTTTTCAGATAAAATGGGAATGCTCTCCAAACTTATTGCATACTTAATAAATCTAAAACTTCTCATTTTTGGAATCAATTTTTATATTCTGATTAATAATATTGCTTATCAAACCCATCACACTATTGCAAGTGAGGATCTTATAGATTGATTTTTTGAATGACTAAGATTTAATTTCACCAAAATTGAAGATGCAATACTCATTTCACTTTCTAATCTCTCAAAGTCTAACTTTATCATTCCACAATCACTTAAGAAAAATCATTGTAGCAGATCTTGACTTCACTTTGCACCCACCACACCATTGCCTCTTCCAAGTCTCTCGTTTTATACATACTAAATGCATATACATCACATTCCCATTTTTTAAAATCAATTTTCATATTTTGATCAACAACAATGTTACATCTCTCTAATTTACTACTCCTAGGTTAAAATAGTCACAAAAAGATAAAATAAGTTTTTTAGCCCCAGATTAAAAATTGTCACATCCAAATTATAATCATTTCATTTTTTCTCACAAAAATAAAAATAAAAAAAGTCAAAAAACTCATCCCAAACGAGGCTATTTTTGTCACAGACTAAAATAGCTAAAAAGCTAAAAAGTCAAAAAACCAACACACAACCCAACGAAGCCGATGTAGTATTGAGGTTAGGACCCCTAATGAATATTTGTGTTTTTTTTTTTGTTTAAATTAGGAAAAATTACAAACACCCCCTCGAGGTTTGGTGAAAATACAGATTTTCCCCCTGAGGTTTGAGAAATTACATCCCGTCTCCTGAGGTTTATATTTCCATAACAAATTGCCCCATGAGGTTTTTATTTTCATACAGATTCCCCCCTAATTTCCCCTATTTTGTTATGAAAATTTGACCCTAAGGGGCAATTTGTAATTTCTCAAACCTCATGGAGAAATCTGTATTTTTACCAAATCTCGAAGGGGTGTTTGTAATTTGCCCTTTAAATTAAATCGGCCCCCATTGACGTTGTTATCAAGTTGGATTTTGATAATTTTTGAATATTAATGTTATTGAAACTAAAAAAATTAGATTATTTAAAAAAAAATATTTTAGTCATATCTCATTCTCATGTTTTTCCAAATCATTCACAAATCATCTTATTTATACATTATTGACTCTAAAAAATGAACTTGTGTATATTCTTTTCTTCAAGTAAAGTGAAGAGCCTCCCTAGACATATTTTGCATGTTAAATAGGGTTAATTACATCACAAATATGGTAGGGGGAAAAAATACAAATATATGAGTTTTTTTGTAATTTTAATTATTAATGTATATTAAGTTTTTCACTGATTTGTAATTATTTTTTCTAAACCCACTTATTTGATATTTCCCTTATTAAACTTTCCATTTTTGGAATCAGTTTTCATATTTTGATTAATAATACTGCTCATCAAACCCACAACAGTATTTCACCCACCACACTACTGCCTATTCCACATCTCTCATTAGACATACTAAAAGCACAGGACTGCCAAAGCAAAAACATATACATCACCACTGCAAACTTCCCATTTTTTGAATTAATTTCACATATTGCGATCAATATTAGTACTCTTGAATGCCACATTCTTCCTCCCCTGTGATCTCTATCTCTTTTCATTTGCAGACAAACTCATTACCCATTCATTTTTTCAACCTCTGTTCTTCCTCCCCATCCCTTGTCCCCCTCAACTGTGTGCACTAAATTCCTTCCTCCCACATCCCTTGTCCCTCTCCTCCTTCTCACTGGAACTTCCTCCCTTTCATCCTTTCCGTAACTAAAATGTCTGAACCATTATTGATAGAGGGTGAGCCAGAGTCTCTCTTCACTTCACCAACGACGATAGGCTTTAGATCGGCCACTTCTCGGTCAAAAATCAAGATAAATCCTGAACGACAGGCTCAGACATTTCAGCTGCGGAAAGGATGAGAGGAAGGAAGTGGTAATGGGAAGAAAGAGGAGGAGAGGGACGAGGGATGTGGAAGGAAAGAATTTAGTGCACACAATTGAGAGGGATGAGAGATTGGGAGGAAGAACAAAGGTTGAGATAATGAACGGGTAATGAGTTTGTGTGCACATGAAAATAGATAGAGATTATAGGGGAGAAAGAATGTGGCATTCATGAGCAGTAGAATTAATCACAATATGTGAAATTGATTCAAAAAACTGGGAAGTTTGCAGTGGTGATGTATATGTTTCTGCAATAGCAGTCCTATGTTTTTTTAGTATGTCTAATAAGATAGATGTGGAATAGGCAATAGTGGGATGAGTGAAATACTGTCGTGTGTTTGATAAGCAGTATTATTAATCAAAATATGAAAACTAATTTTAAAAATAGAAAAGTACCAATAAATCCCAAAGTGTAATCTTATAAACAGTTTAGTCTTTCATTTTTTTCTTATAAACCCAAAGATCCTATTAAAATAAAAATTACACAAAAAGATAGTCACATATACGTTTGGGTTTAATTTTTTAAGGATAAAAGTAGATTTCACCAAATGTGAAATTACACATTTGAACAATCCACACTATAGAGGTTTTGGATTTTTCCTCATTTAAAACAAATTCCCCATTACGAACAAATACGTAACATTCCAATACTTCAATAACATAACACTCCAATATAACACATTAAAAACTCCTTAGTATACTTTTTTCAAACGTAATAACATATCACTCCAAAAAAACTTATTATTGTACTTTTTTCAAGCGTAACACTCAAATATAACATACAAAAAAATTTCTTAGTGTGTTTTTGCCAAACGTAACACTCCAATCAATCTAATCTTCAACGTAACATTCACAATTTGAAATTATACATTTGCCCAAAACTTATTAAGTAATTCTTGTACTCCTTTTGGAATGATTTGAAAAAAACTACATCCTTTTTTTAGAGTGTTATATTGGAGTATTATGTATGAAAAAACTACACTAAAGAATTTTTATTGTGTGTTATATTGGAGTGTTACATTAAAAAAAAAAATTGAGTGCTACGTTTGGGAAAGGTACAATAAAGAATTTTTTTGAAATATTACATTAGAGTGTTATATTAGAATGTTACAGTTTGAAATTATATATTTGCCCGAAGCTTACTAAGGAGTTTTTGCACTCCTTTTGAAATGTTTGAAGAATCCCATATCCTTTTGGAATGTTTGAAGAATCCCATTTTCAAGTCATTTTTGTACTAATTTTAAAATGTTATCCAAATAAAAAAATTCTCATATAAAATTCATCCCAAATTTGATTCAAATTGTATATCTTACCTTTCTAGTACAAAAATCAAATTGTATGTCTTACCTTAAAAAAAAAAAAAAAACAAAAAACAAAAACAAAAGAAGAAGAAGAAGAAGCAAAGAAGAAGAGAACATAATAGAAATAATCGTAAATCCAATTTTTAAATAATATATTAAATCTACCTTTCCAATATTAATGGGACTAATTGGTATAAGAAAATCCTTAGGACTAAACGGATCACCATTCCTCAAGATGGGATTTATAGATAAATTTTCCTTCTTTATTAATAAGGGAAAAATCAAATAAGTGAATTTAGAAAAAATAATTACAAATCAATAAAAAAAAAACTTAATAAACATTATTCATTAAAATTATAAGAAATTTCATAAAATTGTATTTTTTTTTTCTTCCTGCCATCAATGTAATTACCCCTATGTAATATGTCTAGGGAGATTCTTCACTTTATTTGAAATATATATATATATACAAATTTATTTTTTAGAGTTAATAACGTATAAATAAGATGATTTGTGAATGCTTTGAAAACACATGAGAACAAGATATGACTTAAATATTTTTAAAAAAATGATTTAATTTTAAAAAATAATCTAATTTTTTAGTTTAAATAACATTACTTTTCAAAAATTATCAAAATCCAACTTGATTAGAACTTCAGTTGGGACCATTTTAATTTAAAACACAAAACAAAATGGTTACCAATATAAACACAAAACAAAATGGTTGACTTCAGTTGTGTTTTTTTAATTTAAAAAAACACAAAACAAAAAAACAATAACCTAGCCCTACTACAATAAAATGGTTACTGATATACAAAATTTTCCAATCACCCAATCACATGTCCATACTCATTCACCAATCATCATTCACCATGTTCCCTCACGTTTCTCAATCACCCAAAACAAAATCATAATATTCTGTTTTCTCTACCAATCATAATACCATAAGCACACATGGCCATGTTCCAGGAGTACCTAATAATAATTTTTCATCCTAAAATCTACCCCCAATGATGTATCTAATAAGTTTCAAATTTTGATTTATCAAATATTCCATTATATGAGGTCTAACTTTAATACCACACCATTAGGAGTGATAAATTAGAGAGATATAACATTGTTATTGATAAAAAATATGGAAAATTGATTTAAAAAATAGAAAGGTGATGTACATGTATTTAGCATGTCTAATAAGGGAGACGTGGAAGAGGCAATAGTGTGGTGCGTGCAAAGTGGAGTTGGGATCTTCTGCAGTGATAACAATGAATTATGAAGAGAGAGGAACGAAATGGGAAATGAAAGTGTCAGACTATTTACGGTTTTTAATATGAAATAAAGAGAAAAGAATATGTTATTGACTTTTATTTTGTATAGAAATATATTTTTTGTGCTTTGAATTTTACATCTTTTATAGCAAAGTTGAGAGGGTAAATTGTTTTATTCTCCTACAGCTATTAATGCTATGTAGTGACAATCAATTGGAGCTTCCCAAATCATAAATTAAATTTGGACAAATTATAACAGTAATTCTTATATTTTATTCATTATGTCTTTTTAGTTCATATACTTTCAATTGGGTCAATTTTGACATCAAATTTATGATTTTGTCTCAATTTAGTCCAATTGATTATAATTTCTCGTATTTTTTTATGAACAATGTGCATACAAGCGACATTGGTCATGCTTTTATGAATAAAATTAAAAACTTGTGTAATTTAGTAAGTTAACATCAATCAACTCAGTATTTTTTTTTTTTTTTTTCAAGAACCCTAATCAGCCTTATAATTATACAAATTGATACAAAATCTAAAATTAAGAACCAAAATTAAACTAATTGAAATGGCAAATACTAAGATGACACAAGATAAAATGTAGACACTACCAATAAAATTTGTCCAAATATTAGCCATGAAATAATAAAAAATAGTTGAACCCATAATATTTTAAAAAATAAATTACACCGACACGTATAGATTGTCCCTTGACATTTAAGAAATTACGCTACACCCTAAGATTTCAATTTTCCTTATAATTTTTTCCCCTTCTATTAATCCCCATTAGGAGACCTTGCAAATTCTGGATAACATCATAAATAAAAACCATCGAAATATCAATTATAACCCTCAACCCAAATGATGAAGACTTTGGATGATTTGGTAATGTAATTAGTACCTTAAATTAACGTTTGGAGACTTATATGTAAATCCTAATAGGTGGACTTATTGTCCAATAGATCCTATGAGAATTCATAGCATTTTTCATCAAACACTATTAAAAAATATCACTAGTTTTTAATTTTTAGCGACAATTTAAAAATTGTTAAAAAAAATGTCACTAATTATAAGTTTTAGTGACAGTTTAAAAAAATAGTCACAAAAAAGTCACTAATTTTTAACTTTCAATGACAATTTAAAAAATTTGTCACAAAAAAAGTTACTAATTATAAGTTTTAGA
>NW_021024539.1:1152897-1166239 GCF_004153795.1 Camellia sinensis
TCGAATAGAAGACTCCGTGAATTAGTAAATGCTAAACGTGGATATGGACATGGACAGCTGGAGTGCATGATGATGATGCACACATTGTCATAGATGATGATACTATACACGATGCACCAGCTATGGACAATATTACTATGGATGATGACCCTGCTGGTGATGATGTTGGCATTGTTCATGAATATATCCTTACTCAGCCATTCCCGAGAGGGCCAACTGATCTATCAATCCTTAAAAGTTTTAAAAATCATGTTGCCACAACAATTTGGAATGGTGCTGATGAAAGGGGGCCCTTGAAGTGTCATAATCACTTGTCTAAGATTCGTTCGTGGTCATGGTGGGAACAAGGCAACACCGCTACATTTGTAAACATTGTGCAGTTGTTAAGACTTACACACTTAGCTCGTTGCACATACCGCTTTGTCAACAAAATCATTGTGTCCAATTTTGTTGAGAGATTGCAACCAAAGACAAACACATTCTATTTGACTGTTGGAGAAATGACTATCACATTGGACGATGTCGCCACTATCCTATGGCTTCCCCTTATAGGCAAGTCTATCAGCGTGCGTAAGTTGTCAGAAAGGTGGGCCATTGCATTAGTAGTTAATACCTTGGGAATTGATGAGCAACAGATCAGACATGAGATGTCTAGTGTTGGAGGCAATTCAGTGAGGCTTGAGTGATTGAGGGCACACTTTCATAATGTTACAGACGATGATTCAATGGAGAAAATTGCAAATGCAGGTAGAGCATACTTGCTATTTTTGTTGGGTTGTACACTTTTCAGTGACAAGACTGGTACCAGGGTCCCCGTTGTTTATTTGAGTTTGTTATCCAATTTGATGACCGTACCTTCATATGCTTGGGATGTTGCTGCATTGGCATACTTATACAAATAGTTGGGGTACACTATCAGGTCTAGTGTGAAATAAATAGCCGGTTACACGACACTTCTTGAAGGATGGATTTATGAGCACTTTCATAGATTCCGACCACACCTCAATATGAATTATACTCAACACATGCCACATGTTTACCATTGGACTTCTCAAAGAGAGTCTGGTGAAGAGACACAGTTGTAGGCATTTCAAGAGGAGCTTAATAGGTTGGGTGTACATGATATAAGTTAAAAAGTCCTTCAAAATTAAAACTTTATTTCATACAAATTTTATAGTTGTTATATCTTATAATTGTTGTTGTTTGTAGGTTATTTAGGATCTGTATCAGAGTTTCAAAGATGTCCATCTGTGTCATCTAGTCATGTTCTACCACGGTTGCCTGAAGTGTTTGGAAGTAGTTGAACAATATCACCCTCATAGAGTTTTGAGATAATTTGGCAGAGTGCAGACAATCCCTAATCCATCACTTGGCCCTATGCGTACTTCTCGAAGAGCCACAGCTCCATGCTACAATGTTATGTATGCATACTTGGACATCATTTAGGAGACATGGGACAACCATGTGTTATCTAAGCAGAGGAGGAGTACACCGGTACAGTAGCCTTGGGGTTGTGTTTCTGGTTACATGGATTGGTACCAAACTATTATCCATACGTATGTTCAAAACCTAGTGCGTCGTTCTCAGGTAGACCCGAATATTCATCATTATTAGTATCCCAGTCAAGATGCACAAGTATCGTCTTTTTCATTTACATTACAACTTATGTATGTAAATTGTTCAGACAATGTATATAATGTTGTACTTGTTCTCGTAATGCAGCATATGTCACAGATATATCAGATTACTCTTCCTTTCATTGAGGCTGGCTACGAGGATAGTGTTAAACATCCTGATAGGCTTTACTATGCAATAGATGCAATTGAACACCTTTTGCAAGATCAGCACATTGGTGAAGCTGCGCCCAGCACATCCGCTCAGGGTCGGTCTACACTTTGCTCTTCTACTGCATATCGTTTTGGAGCACATCACACTCGCCGGTCACGTAGTTGATAGTAGTTCATAATGTTACATTAGGTATTTTTTGTGATGGTGTTGGTGGATGTACAAGGAGACGAATATTATTATTATCTTTGGATTATGTACTTTTTGGATACTTTGGTAGATTTAGTAATTTAGTAGTAGGTATTTATCAGTGGTACTCTTTAATATTATTATTACTCTTTGCATTGTGTACAAGAAGACATGTATTTTGTGATGATGTGGATGGATTGAACTTCTAGTTGATATTATTTTGTCTTTTTGGATACTTGTTGGTTAATATTATTACTCTTTAACAGTAGTTGCACTTGGTTAATATTATTTTTATTACATTTTGTGTTCAGACAATGTAAACAATATGATATCCATTTCATACATAAGACAACTATAACTTATATGATATTCCATCAAAAAATGGCCATTACAAAATCCAATGGCAAAATGATATCCATTTCTGAACTTCGTGCTACTATAAATCATAAAAACTAATCTCTTAAATCTTTTAAATATCCTAGAACTTCTCTCTAATACATCAGTCAATGTCAACCATATCAAATGTCTCTCGAGTAGCAACATTAGGTCCTATATTGTCTTTGAATTTCTGAATGCGGCTAACATATGCATTCTCCTATTCTGATGCGCAAGGGTGATGGTGAACTCGCCAAAGCACAGCAATGAAAGGAACTGGATGACCGACCTTCAAAAATACCTGCACGAACATGTTATAGCGATCCCGGGTTTACCCTTGCTATACCGTGATCCGGACATGTGTCCGTGGATGTTGGTAGTTGTTTATTATTTTCTTTACATCCTTTTTACTTCGCAATTGAGTTATAGGATGTGTTGGGCAGGTTTGTTACAGGTTGGTTGAGTTTAGAAACCAAAACTAGTTGCCCAGATTTTGGCCTGTACGCTCGAGCGTGGGTTTTGGCGCTCGAGCGGAGATTACACCCTTTCAGTATTTTCTTGTGCAGCGTTGTGCGCTCGAGCGTGGGATTGGCCGCTCGAGCGGAGGCCTGGTTCTGTATAGATGCTGGGAGAGTGCATCCGGCGCTCGAGCGGAAGTTTGGACGCTCGAGCGGGAGTCTGTGAGTGACGCTCGAGCGGGGTGTTTTACGCTCGAGCGGGAGACTGGGTTTAAGTTCCGAAATTGTGACTTTTTAAATCACTTTTTGCTTTCTCTTCTCTCTCTTACTTTTCCAAAATCACCATTGTTGAGCCTCTCACTCTAGACTCTACCTTCTCTCTAGGTTTTGATCTAGTAGGGGTGATTTGCTAACCTTTGGCCTTTACAAAAAAGTTGTTGATCGTCGAGGGCTACATTTTAATATGAAAATCTCAGATTTTGGAGCACGTTGAGTTTTGTCATCTTCTCCTTTGGGACTCCGAATTTGAGGTAGGGATATCCTACTCCTCTCTTTGGATTTTGTCTTTAAATTTTAGTATTTTGAGATGTTGGGTTTGGTTGCGTAAATTTTGTGAAGGTTTGGGCTTTTTGTATAATTTACAAAAGTTGGGGTTTTATTCATAATAAACCTAGATGCATGTTTGGCTTAGAGGAATGGAATAAATGTAGAATCATTGATGAAAGTGGGACCTAAGGGTTGAAATGGTAATTATGGATAATGACCTAATTACATTGTTTGATTAATTGGGATAATTAATTGTGAAAAATGAGGAAGTGTAATGTTGATTGAATATCCATTGTGCATTTATTTTCTGTTTAGAAATAACTGCTTTGGGCTATCGGTGGAGGATAGTCGTGATTGTTGTAGACGATGCATGATGATTAGGTAAACTGAAACTAATCAATGGAATGTGTCATGGAATTTGACGGTTGATAGAATACATTAATTGTATGTATTGAGATTGTATATAGAACCAATGTGTTTGTATACGTTATGTGTAGAGGAGGAGAAAGGGGATGTACTCCGCGGTTTAGGGGAAGATAGGGGATGTACCTTTAAACCGGATAGTGTTGGGAGAAGATAGGGGATGAACTCCGTAGATACAGCTCATATGCTTGTCTAGAGAAGTGGAGATAGAGCTTATATGCTTATCTTTGTGAAGTGTGGATATAGCTTATATGCTTATCTGTGGATATTGTTGTTATACATATCTGTTGTAGAATGTGGATATAGCTTATTTGCTTATCTGAGAATGTGGATATTGTTGTTATACATATCTGTTGAGAATGTGGGTAGTGTTTATATGCCTATCCGTTGAAAAGGGTAAAATGAAAAGTATCTTGGACTCATAAGTCGTATGGCATAAATGTGATTTATGTGAATGTATCAGTGTTGGCCATATATCAATTGCTAATCTTTTAGTCATTGTTCATGGTTGGTTTAGTGTATTTCTACTTTCTACTGGGCTGTGGCTCACCCTATATGGGAATATCATTTTCAGGTGCAGGAAGCATGCCACCTCCAAGGATATAGCTTGGGAGGCTAGGACTGGACATATTTTTGTCGTATTACTTTTGATGTATTACATGTAGATTCAAGCCAAGGGCTTAAAATGTATGAGTTAGTACTCTTTTTGTTGTAACCAAGTGTTAACTTGGAAAGCTGTAAGCCCGTAGGGCATTTGCTTTTGTTGTTAACATGTAATACTTATGTAATGGAATTCTGACAAATGAAGGAATGTGGAGCTTTTGAATATCAATGCATGTCTTATTTGTTGGGTTTAATGTTATTTTTTTTGAGGGCGTTACAATGTAATGAAATTTTCACAACCCAAACCCGCCCCTATAGGTTTAGCATCGTAACCGGCCAGTAATCCTTGGATTACCAAAGGCCTCTGAACAGAATAACATATAATTAGGAGGCTGCGGAAACAAATATATAAAACACATTGTCGATGGAACTGTGCTGACGTATATGGAACTAGGGGTGTGCGCGGTGCGGGTCGGTGCGGTTTGAGTGAAAAAAAGAAACCGTATGGCGGGTGGCGGATTGATAAAAGTGTCACTAGAATTTGCCATTTTTCTTATAAAAAATCGGCGGTTCGGTTGGCAAATAATGGCCGATTTGCCTTGGCGGTTCGGGCGGATTGGCGGATTATAAAAAATATAATTCAAATTACAAAACTTAAATCAAAGA
Source organism: Camellia sinensis (assembly GCF_004153795.1). Lineage (NCBI taxonomy): Eukaryota > Viridiplantae > Streptophyta > Magnoliopsida > Ericales > Theaceae > Camellia > Camellia sinensis. The sequence goes on from NW_021024539.1 coordinate 1,157,943, forward strand.
GTAAAAAAAAGACGAGAGATACCGTGATGTTAAACATCTTGCGAAGCTTTTTTCTGATGCAGCAAGTGTAGCAACAATATGATAATATCAACGACTATGCCATCAGTTCATTACAAGCATCTGTGGAAGCTACAATGATCAAATATACTACATAAAATTAATATCATTCAGGATTTACAATATATTGAAAATGTTTACTGTTGAAAAGTATTTAGATTGAAAAGTGAGCTGATGCAAGTTTGCAACATGGCCAGAAAAAAAAGATTGAAAAGTGAATTGGAATCCAACTTTATTTTGGATTATTGACATCTTGAATTCCCCTCGAGCAGTAATGTAATACTATATTCTAAGGTATAGAACAACAAGCAAACTTAAGTAAAAAAGAATTTTTAGAATCTTATAAAACATGATTTAATAGCGGTGCGAGTCGATGCGGTTTGGAAGAAAAATAGAAACCGGCAGATTGATAAAAGTGTCACTAGAATTTTTCATTTTTCTTACCAAAAATCGGCGGTTCGATTGGCAAATAATAACGAATTTGCCTTGCCGGTGCGGTTTTGGCGGTTTCGGCGGTATTATGCAACCCCTATATGGGACAGAAATTTAAAACTTTTATATACAAATATGTGACGTCAAAAATAAATTCGTCTTACGTCACATTCATTACAGATGAAGCAAAAAGGGAATTGAGCCCCATATACAAATGAACAAAAGTTTGCTCGTATATCAACAGAAAACAAAGTCTTAAACGTTTACAAAACATGGCCACAGGGCTTGACTTAATTCGAAACCCCCTCGGGAGGTACAAAAGGGTGGTTGACACACCAAAACTCTAGGCAGTAGCTTAGGCCTGGTCACCTACATATATAATATAAATAGTGAGCGGAAGCCTAGTGAATAATAATAGAGTAAAAAATTTAATGAATGATGTCCTATAGCAGATTTCAAATTAGAAACAAATTCAAATTCGCATACTTGACCAGAAATCTTAGCAGTTATATGTAGTACATCCATTTAGCTGTCATATCATATCAAATTTGCATAATCGGCACTGATGACCACATAGGTCCACATCTTGTGCACAAGTAGCCATGGTATTGTTAACCCCAAGCGACGACCACATGAACATAGGCCTCGGTATTGTCACCCCCAAGCAAGGGCCACGTGAACTAAGGATGCCACAAATATATTTTAGAAAAATAGACATTCATTCAAGATTTATAAAATAGCATTTCAAAAAACAGATCATATCATTTTAATCAGAAAACACTTATAATCAAACATAGCTTTACAAAGTTGTTACTCACAGATGGCTCTGGTTGCAGACAGACAGAGCAAACTAATCAAATGGTTTACGGTGTGTGACCTACATAAATATAATAGATACACATAATAAAACACACACTCGGATAATACTTAACTTGTTTCATTTCGTTCTTAGCATGTTTCTAAGTCTTTATCCTCAAGCGCAATTCTTGTCACTCGAGCAGTCTGCAAAAATGGTAAACTTCTGGGAGCATGCGTTTTTTGCTCAAGCCAACTCTTGGTCGCTCGAGCAGAGGTGCAAGACACGGAGTGGTTGCTTGAGCGAATGAGCAAAATCTAGAATTTCCAAATTACTCTTCCTTGTTCAAAACTCGAATTCAACACATCAGAACTCATCCTTTTGGGCCAAAAACTTAAGGAAACATGTGTGTGAACTTGGAAAACATAGAGAATTCAAGATCATTTCGTAAAATCAAGGCCCAAAAGCTTGCCAATTATGCAAAACAAAACTCAATTCATTGAAAGCATAACATGCATGAGATGGTTTAGCTTCAAGGCTTCCAAGACATTATTATTTGGTATAAAATAATGCAAAACAAGATGAATTCTCAAAACAAAGGTAGACTTAGCACATGCACGTGAGAATTACTTGAAATTTAACTTAAAATGTAAGAAAATGTTCATGCATGCATGATATGGCTCAAGTTCATCCATTCTAGTTCAATCCTTGCATTATTCAACTAAATTCTCTTGAATTTATGGTCTAGACATCATAGTATACAATTTAAGGGTGGAATTCCTACCTCAATCTCTCAATTAAGCTCTAGTTAGTGAATTCTCTAAGGTTCCAAGCCAATTTCCTTGAATTCTCTAGCAATTTCATCCAAACTCAAGTGTTGATCTCAACCCTCTTGGTCTCTTCTTCCTCTCTCTCACGTTTGTCTCTTGTAGGCTTAAAGATGATGAGGAAAAGGTGACTCAAGTGGTGTGTATAGGTCTTATATAGGCTTGCTTATGAAATTTAATTAATCTTAACTTGAGCTAAGCAAATTGACTTTTATTATTCTTTAATGCGTTCCGAATCGAATTTTAATTAAACTTACTATAAAATTCTAAAAATTCTAACTAACATAGAAATCAAGTCAATTTCGTAATTGGATGCCGATAAGCCTTCAATTCGTAAAACAGAACAAAACTGGAGACAGATATTCCTACGCAAAACTGATAGAAACTCATATAGCACATAACACATGCAATTAATGCAAAATTTTTGCCTTAATTACTCATTAGGCATTCTTAATCATGGTTTAATGGTTAATCATGGGTTGGGATTGTTACAGAAATTCAATCAAATTAATATAATAATAAAAAATTACATATTTACCAAATACATGAAATTTGCAAACACACAAGTATTAAACAACAATGGTAGGTAATTTTCTAGGTTATACCTGCACAAAATGATTTCTATTGACAAATCCAATGGCAATCTCGCGACGATCAGCTGAAGTTATTGGCAGTGATCTCAAAGGTAAGAAAGTAAGACACTGTTGCAATGACAAGTGGTACAAGATTACATTATAAAATGATACAATCAGATGCCCTACGTCAGGCATAGTCATCCAACAATCAAAGTCTGTGCTATCTTCAAAATATGACAAGATGTGTGTCAGCTCTTCAACCCCCTTATGTGACCCATATAGTACGACGCATTTATCTCTGCGATCATTTAATTCATGTATCAGATCACCCTTAACTTGCACGCAGCATTCTCTCTAAGGCCAAGTAAATCCGCAATAGTTCTAAAGCCATAATTTCCATCACCATTTATATCCTTTATCAACTTTATGAATGGTTTTAATATAGGCGGGAAGTCAACAACATATGCACTCGATGAACTTGTTCTAGTACGATATGTCTTTGTCTTCACATTTCACTTCTTTTCATGTTCTTTCAAAGCTCTTCTTTTCTTTGATTAACTGGAAGCTGTGCTCTGGCTATCATGGTCACTGTCAACCAACTCAAATACACACGGGTCATAACAGCAAGATATATCAACTTTATTATGTTCTCGACATGGATTAGGCTTTACCTCAGGCTCAATCATAAAAGTGCTTGTTGGGTTTGCAATTTTCCTCAACTTCTATAATATATCAAATTGCATGGCAATATCAGACTCATTAAATCGCTTCAAAATCATCTCAAGTTCTGGGATACAAGTCAATACCAATTTGTCAACCATCGGATTGTGCACACATATATTAAGTCGCGTCCAATGTACATGTATCCTACTGAGTGGAATAAGACGACCTTGTCTCATGAAATCTGCAATCTTGTAAGCACAAGGTAAACCATGTGTGTGCCTAAGAACACACCCACATCCTACAACATCAATGCCAACTGAATTTGCTCTCTTACTCTCTGCCAACACGTATTCCAATGCACAAATAGACACATTAACCCAAAGCTCTTTGAATTGAGAAGGCTTGAATTGGTGTTGTATAATAGTTAAACTCTTCTCGAATGATGATTTTATTTGAATATGCTGTAACTTAAGTAGGCAATGTATTTTTTCAAATGATATCTCAAATGTCGTTTGACTTAAACCTAATTGCTTTTTCAATCTAGCATGAGCACCTCAACCTTTTTTCATATGGATGTAAACAAAAAATAGTCAAGTATAATAATTAAAAACAACAATATGACTCGTAAGAAAATGAAAAAACAAATATTACTGATTGGTTATAACATTGCCAAAATGCATACACAAGACTGTATGTACCACAACGAATTTTCTTTATACAGATTCAACTAACTCATAATAACATGCTTGACTGCTTCACAATAGTTATTGAAATCCTTATACAGTATAGCAAAGTGATCATTATACTCCTCTTCAGTCGATGACAATACTAAATAGTTCTATACAGTGTTAAAATTTTTCCATTTTCCTTTTTGTCTCAAACATTTTCTTACATTTTGCTATAATATGCCAACGACATAACAAATGTCAGATATTCGGAAAGGTGTTCTCAATGGCATTCATCAAGGCAAGCTCTCTGTTTATGACAATTAATTTAGGTAAAATGTTGTTGTCTATAAGACCATACAATGTTTATAATGCCCATGCATAGTTATCAACCCGCTCAGTTTGTTAGTATGTGAAAGCCATGGAGAATGTCATTTGAGTTGATGTCACTCCTACAATTTCAAGAAGAGGAAGTTGATATCTATTCGTCTTAAATGTGAAATCCATAATCAACACATGAGAGAATGTACGAAGCAAATCCAAGTTCACTAGATGTGCCCAAAACAAGTTCATGATAGTCATAGAGCCTTTCTTACATCCATGAGGCTCAATGTACTTATGATTCGCTAATTCACCCAGTAATTGTTGCATCTGGGATCTACCAGCTTTTTATAGAACCCTACATCGATGTCATATATTGTAAACTGTTTCATTGTGCTCATATTAAGGGCATTTCTCTGTTTGAGTGTAATGAGTATCTCTTTTGGTTTTACCAGGCTCTTTGACACATTTACTAATAGTGCCTTTTCATTTGCTGACAATCTCTCTGCATATGAATGTTCCTGCAAATGCTCCGCAGTTAGATGATTATGTAATCCACAAACTACATTCAATGTCCATTCGTTGTTTGTTTTCAACTTGCATGCCCTCAAATCGAATGGACATTCGCACTTCTTCGTACCAGTTTGTCTCAACAAGTCTTTTGAGCCATCTTTCAACTTGTTACACAATCTATACTCGTCACTCCGCTCACAAGCAAGATAAATTCTTGGTCGCTTGCAATCACCACCGACGTCTTTATAATAATAACAAAGCCATTAGTCTTTCCAATATCACATACCTAAGTAACCAATTCATTCTTATTATCGAAAACTTGTATATAATGTCACACAACTTTCATAAGAACAAACTAAACAAAATAACTAATAAAAATTATTAACTTATGATAATCATGTTAAAAGTTACCTATTTTGCTGTAAAATGACTAGTACAATCCAACATAATATCAGATTGAACCTCAGTTTATTTGGTAGTACATAGCCAAATAAAACAATACAATTCAGCACTTGATAACCAAAATAAATTAATAAATTTGATTTTCAAATATCGAAAAAATTATTAAAAATAGGTATTCAAGTATCGAAATAATCTATTATTTTCGGACTTCGTATGTCGAAATAAATTAAATAATTCTGTAGTTGATATCCGAATATAATGAAATATTTCGACACTGATTATCTAAGTGAAAACCATGAAAAGAAAAAAAAAATTGTACGAAAAAATTAACATTTTCATCACTGATTTTGCTGTCACCAGACATATTTTTGCTTGAGTTTGAACTTCTATTGTTTTGCAACTCTTCCATATCAAAATCAAGGAAACATTGTGGAGCTAATAAGAAATAATATAAATAATAGAATATAAACGTAGAGATTAAAGCAATGTGAGAGTTGCTATGAGAGTATTGCTTTGTAAGCAATAGAAGAGTATAAAATATGTAGCAAGCAAAGTAACAACGGAAAAAAAAAAGGGTTTAGTTTTTTTTTTTTAGTCAAAAGGTTTACATTGAGATTTTTTTTTAATTTTTAAAAATGTGTACAGAGAATATTTTCATATAATATTGTGGGTATTGGTGGATGCCCATTATGGTCATTTTAATTGAAGGTATAATTATTATTAAAATAATATTTCATTTAATGTGTGCACTAAAATAATTGGGGCTTTTCCCAAAATAAGCCAAAATATCAAGCTATTTCCCAAACTAGGCTTGGTTTGGACGGAATTCTCAAAATAAGCTAAAACGCGGTTACAAACCACGCTTTCACCGTTTTTGTGGCCCTGCCGCTGAAAATTTGTAAAATCGTAAAAGCGTGTGGTTCCAATTCACGTTTTTAAGGAAATTAAGAAAACGTGGTTCCAAACCACGATTTTTAGGAAATCTGTTTTTGTGAAAAAAGTGTGGTTAGAAATCACGTTTTTAAATAAAATTATTTTGTAACAAAAATATAAGACAAGTAGGAAAGTAGCTCAACTGGTAGTGCTCCTCCTTTTCATAGGAGAGGTATGGGATTCAATCCCTCACATTTCCAAACTCTTGTTTTTTTCAAATTCAATTCAATTTTTTCTTTTCCCCTTCCATTTACTGTATACTTTATATATTTATTATGTAATTTTTTTTTATCAAAAAAGGTAAAACATTTGTTTGGTTAACTAATATTTATAATAAAAATTATATTTAAAATAAAAAATAAAATTATATTTGTTTTAATATTTTAAATATATTTTTTATTAAATATTTTATTATATTTTTTAAAATTATATTTTAATGATATATTCACATATGTCACATATAATAAATACATAAAATTATATATTTTGTGCATGTTCTCCACATGGTGTTTCATGCATTTTTTTAAAAAATTTCATGTTGGCATATCCGTATTGTGTCGCATGTCTATGTCCATGCTTCACCAGAATGTGGCCAACACCACACCTATAGTGGGGGGGGGGGGTTATAAAAAATCATTGGGCTAATAATGAGGCATATCCATCCCAAAATTCTCTTTAGACTCTACTGACCTCAATATATGAATATTTCCATGCACTTATAATGGGACTGTGTAACATACTATCCTCACAACTTTTATAATACGAGAAAAGTACATGAAAAGAATTACCAAGAGGTTGGTGTTTCCCTTAGCAGTTTCACTTTAATCCCTCTTGCTCATGCCTATCTTAGTAGGGTCAAATTGGCCCATGCATTAAGGGAATGTTTATCCATTCATGTTGGATTGTTAACCACGCTTCCATGGGATAAGGTCGCTCAAGTTAGGTCTATCGGGCTCTTGTTTTATTTTTATTTTTTTGTGTCATAGAAAGCACACATTCTTTTTGGCTTGGGTGCTCCATCTGCTATTAATGAAGTGTTTTTTAGTCTATTGGCTGTTGCACTGTATGTCTTGTTTTTTGTGGACTGCCTTGTACTGTGGCTGCTGTGCTTTATACTGGTTGTTTGGAGGCATGTCAAACTGCAATTAAGCTAGTGAAGTATGTGATGATGCTGCCTATACCCAAATACTGCATTTGCCCAAATGCTTGGGATTTGGTGTGGTATATTTGGGGAGTTTTTATGGCTTTCTGTTATATGTAAGGGTCCTAATGTATGGGTTTTTGTACTTGTTCATTCTCGCTATTTCTAGTTTAAATATGGATTTTGAATAGGATGTATGGTTCTATCATCTTTTTTATTTTTATTTGGTTTAGGTTAGTAGTAGTTATGTTCTAGGTTGGTCTTGTGTATAACTGTGATAGGCCTTGGGGTATGCCCCTTGGAATCTTGTAAATTCTCATGTTTTATTTTATGACTTATTCACCCAAAAAAAAAAATACGTAAAAGATGCTAACAGTACGTACCTTTTGAAAGGCGTGTATCATAATATCACCCATAGTTTAATTGCCATGAGTTGTTCATAACATTACTTATTTAAATAACATGAGAATTTTTGGAGTACAAAGTCATGTAGGATATATATAAATATATACTTATATCTTCGTCTCCAATACTGAAATAAATAGTTCTCACTCAAAAGATGACAATTCATTGCGAACAAAAAAGAGGCCGGAAGGTGCTTCATCAGGAAGTAGGGCTAGCTTCACAAGACATTCAGCACCTTGTTATGTGCTTAGTATGCCGTTGTTGTTGTTTATATTTGTTTTAACATAATCGGGGCAGACACTGTGGGAGCCGAATAATGGCAAAGTTAGAAGGCGCGCACTATAAAAGGCTGATATTAATCGGCTGTATCCTACGAGAATAGGGGGCCGAATATAATATATGGGCCGAATAAGAGAAAGGACAATGATTAAAAAGTAGGCCCTGGCCCCGAAGCCCAAAAGAAACAGGTATAAATACAGGAATAACAGATTTAGTAGGCAGGTAACAATCACTTTTTGCTTAACTTAGAAGACAAGCTATTTTGAGTACAAGAACTGACTTGTCCAT
>NW_021024539.1:1170175-1194080 GCF_004153795.1 Camellia sinensis
TTCCGACACAGAAAATCACCATGTTTTATGCTTATCTGTGGATATTGTTGTTATATATATCCGTTGAAAGTGTGGGTAGTGCTTATATGCCTATCCGTTGAAAAAGGGAAAATGAAAGGAAACTTGGACTCATAAGTTGTATGACATAAATATGTGATTTATGTGATTGTATCAGTGTTGGCCATCTATCAATTGCTAATATTTTTGTCATTGTTCATGGTTGGTTTAGTGTATTTCTACTGGGCTGTGGCTCACCCTATATGGGAACATCATTTTCAGGTACAGGAAGCATGCCACCTCCAAGGACATAGCTGGGAGGCTAGAGGCGGACATGTTTTGTTGTTTTACTTTTGATGTATTACATGTAACTTCAAGCCAAGGGCTTAATGTGTATCGAGTTAGTACCCTTTGTTGTAACCAAGTGTTAACTTGGAAAGCTGTAAGCCCGTAGGGCATTTTGTTATGATGTTAGCATGTAATACTTATGTAATGAGACGCTAATAAATAATAGATGGTGGTTTGTTTATATGCCAACGCATGTCTTATTTGATGGGTTTAATGTTATTATTTTGAGGGCGTTACACTACCAGTTGAGCTACCACCGTACTTGTCTTATATTTTGGTTACAAAACAATTTGGTTATAAAATAATTTTATTTAAAAGTCACGTTTTTTTCACAAAAATAGATTTCTTTAAAAGCGTGGTTTGGAACATGCTTTCTTAATTTTCTTAAAAGCGTGAATTGGAACTACGTTTTCTTAATTAAAAGTGTGGTTTGTAACCACACTTTTATGATTTTACAAATTTTCAACGGCAAGGCCACAAAAACGGTAAAAGCGTAGTTTGTAACCACGTTTTAGCTTATTTTAAGAATTCCGTCCAAACTAAGCCTAATTTAAGAAATAACTTGATATTTTGGAAAAAAACCCCGAAATAATTAAGTGTATGAAAATAAAAATTTTCATGAAAATAGTATGTCCACAAAGATATATTTTGCGAAATGACCAATCTGCCCATATATTGAGTTTTGCGCCTATCTGTTCGTGGGTAATCCAACCCTCACTATCTCTCTTAATCACGGCCAATTTCCATTATTGGGGCATTTTGAATATTTTAGTCCCACTTTAGGGTGTGTTTTTAACTTTATTCCCATTATAGGGTAAAACGGTTTTTGTAATGCCGTTTTCCAGAAAACGGTTTTTGAAAAACCGTATTTTCTGATTAAAATAATAATAAATTTTGGACCCAGAAAAATGGCTTTACAAAAGCCGGTTTTACTTCATTTTTAATTAATTTTGAATTAATTAAAAACGGTTTTGGTAAAACCGTTTTTACAATAATTTTTTTTTAATTTATATTTTCAACATAACTATTTTTTACCAAAAATATTTTTAATAAAAAACGGTTTTAGAAAAGCCGGTTTTTGAAATTTTTTTTTTAATTAAAAACGGTTTTACAAAAGCCGTTTTTTGACCAAATATTTTTTTAATTAAAAACGCTTTTCATTACAAACAAAACAGCCCCCTTCTCCCTTTCAACTTACGAAAGCCGTATTTGATATCCAACCCATCTTCTTCTCCCTCACTCAGCCGATCTTCTTCCCCCTCACTCAGCCGACGACGAAGAGGAACACCACCGGCAAAACAGTACACCACCGGCAAAACGAGGAACACCACTCTCCCTCACTCAGGTTTGTATCGCATAAATGAGAGTTTTCATTTTAGATTTGGGATTTTAAATTTCGAAATTAGAGATTCAGATTTCGGATTTTAAATTTCGAAATGAGGGTTGTAAACTTTTCATTCAAAATTAGGGATTCAGGAACACCACTCTCCCTTTCTCTCGTCAGTTCCCTAAAAAACCCTAGCCCAACAAAACCTCTCTCTCTCTCTCTCTCTCTCTCTAGTTGTGATAAAAACAAAAACACAGAGATGGAGGAGTTTTTGTATACTGATATCGAATCTTTATGTGCAAAACTCAGGTATCAAGAAAAGCAGCTCAAACTCAAAAGAAGGTCATTGCTTTTTTTAATTTTTTTTCCACCAATTTTATTTCTTCAAATTATATGATTACATGCTCTCAAAACCCAACTATATGTATGTATGTATGTTTGTGCTTGTATCTATTTCTTTTAGTCAATTTAACTGCTTCTTGCCATCAATTTATAGAATTATGCAGGAAATTCTGCTTTAATTTCTTCGTATTCATTTTGTTCCAAACTAGTAATCTTCACCTAGCCAATTTTTTCCTCTTTTTCAATACACTCTTAGCCAGAAGATGTAGCGGAATTTTGAAATATTGAAATCTTGAGACATAATCTTGTGTTTGGAAATGTATTGGGAATATAGGGCAAAATTATAGAACAAAAGTAGGAATAAGAATGAAGTAGAGTGGGATTGGATTTGTGGTGTTCTATTCCTACACCATTCCTAGTTGGGGCAATACTACTGGCCTTGGCTCATTATTAGGATCCTTGGGGCATCTCCAACGGAGATGCTGAGCACACTACACACAGATTTATACAAGTATACACAACACACGTTTGGCCATAAGCTAATACACCTAAAAAATCAAAATTTTATATATACTAGGGTAATACACCTAAAAATCAAAATTTTATAAAAATCAAAATTTTATAAAAATCAAAATTTTATATATACACCTAAAAAATCAAAATCCTAAAAATCAAATTTTTGTAAATGCATAGCCATATGTCTTGTGAGCATAAAATTGAAAATTAGATAAGGTAGTTCATGTCTCATAAAATGAACCCATATATATATATATATATATATACTAGGCAGGGAGGCAATGGCCTTCCACGGTTTGTGTGCATGTGGTACTTACCCTGATGGACTTTCAGGATGGTATAGAGTTTGAGTTGGAAGTAGAGAGAGTTTGAATTGAAAATAGCGAGTTCACAAGAAGTAAAGTGCGAATTGGAAGTACGAAGAGTTTACCATTGCTTTGTTAGTTTGGCCAAATGATGCCTTTGGCCTTCAAATCTTCAATTAATAGTCTACATATATATACAAATATCAACAATACAATGGTGTGGAAACTATCTAATTCTTCCATTTTATAAGCAAATGATTGCCTATTATATATTTTAATTAATAGTCTACATATGTATAAATTTCAATGATCTAGTAGTATGAAAGCTATCTACATCCTTCCACCACCTTATGATGAATAAATTCTACAATTATCTACCTAATTATAAGGATTTCTACAAAATTTTACATAAATCTAAAATCGAATTCGTAACTCAAATATTTGATGAAATTCCCAAGTTGTGACCGCCTAATACGACCACATCCTTAACGCAAATTCCTCGTGAAAGCTTTTGATCTTCTCTTCGAATTGATGCAAGAGTTTTGCTAACTCGCTAACTCTCAACTTGTCAATTTCAAGTAGTGCATCTATTTTACTTGGTGTTTTTAACACATCATTGGAGTTCCTAGTGATTCCAAACCTTTAAAATATCCAAATTCAACCATTTAAATCTCCAAATTGTTATTGATGTTACACAATTTTATCGTAAAACCATATTTTTTTGATAAAGTCCAACCTTTAGGGCCAGATATATAGATACTAGGGTAAAATGCCCATGCCTTGCACAGGTTACAGGTACTATTGTGATAAATTTAAATTTAAGAAATACACACATTCTAATAGAGTTTAGAAATTAAAAAAAAAAAGAGCTTTTATTTTTGTCTTCATCTATTTTTGATTTTTTTTAGATTTTAATTAAAAATCTATTTATTTTGATGCACCTAATATAAATATACTTAAAATTTTAATATTTATGAGAAGTCTGAAAAAAATTTTACTAAAAAATAAAAAATATGAAAAATGCTTATTTTTTCTTCTTTTTATTTTTATTTTTAGTAAGCTTTTTTTTTCTTTTTTTCTTTGTTTGTTGTTAATTTTGGCTAGTACTTTGTTCGATGGTACTGTATGGGTGTGCATATGTGATGTCAAACTTGGGTTATAAATTGATGTTGAAGAAATCAAATGCTGTTATTAAAATGTGATAATTTTCCCATCTTCTCTAATAGGATCAAAATTTCGTTTCCGTACGTTCTTTCGGTTAGGTTGGAAATGAAAATAGAATTGGAAACTTTTCAAACTTTTTGAAAACATGAGAAATAACAAAAGGATTTGAAAGTGTATGAAAATATTTAGGAAAAAAAATAAAAACTTTTAGGGTGTGTTTGATAACGTTTACGTTTTCAGTTTATATTTACAAAAATTTTATAAACTGATTTTTGTTTATTTTTTGTTTATTTTTAGAAAAACATAAACTACAAACGCGTTTGGTAATTGACAAAATATTTTAAAAAAAATCTTAATATAAAAAAAAGTGAGAAATGACAAGTGGTGGCAAGTGGCGGCGGACGACGGTGGTGGAAAGTGGTGACGGTGAGTGGTGGGTAGCTGGTGGTGGTGGCGTGGTGATGATGGGTGACGGTGGGTGACGGTGGCCGGTGGGTGGTTGTGGTAGGTGGGTGGGTGACGGTGGCGGGTGGTAGGTGGATGGGTGACGGTGGCGGGTGGTGGGTGGTAGCAAGTGGATGGTGGTGGTGGTGGTGGATGGGTGGTGGGTGACGGTGGCGGGTGGTAGCGAGTAGGTGGTGTGGCGGGTGGTGGGTGGTGGTGGCAGGTTGGTGCGGGTGACGGGTGGTGGCGGTAGGTTGGGTGGGTGACGGTGGGTGGTAGTGGTCGTGGGCGGGTGGTGGGTGGTAGTGGCAGATGGGTGGCGGATGTGGGGTGGTGGTGGTGGGGTGGGTGGGTGGGTGGGTGAGGTGGCAGTGGTAGGTGGTAGCGAGTGGGTGACGGTGGCAGTGGTGGTGGGTGGGTGGTGGGTGATGGTGGTAGTGGTGGTGGTTGTGACAAGTAGGTGACAGGTAGCTGGTGGTGGCAGGTGGGTGGTGAGTGGTGGTGGCAAGTAGGTGGCGGGTGGTGGTGGCGGTTTGTGGATGGTTAGTGGCGGGTTGGTGGGTGATGGCGGGTGGATGGCAGGTGGGTGGTGGTGGTGGCGAGGGGTGGATGGTGGTAGCGAGTGGGTGGCAGTGGGTGGTGGGTGGTAGTGGTGGGTGGCTAGTGGGTGGTAGTGGCGGGTGGTGGTGGGTGGTGGAAGTAGGTGGGTGGTGAGTGGTGGTGGCAGTGGTGGTGGGGGTGGGTGGTGGTGGCGGAAGACGGTGTGGATGAAATGATGGCGGGTGGTGGCTAGTGCTAAGGTGGTAAAAAAAAAAAAAAAAAACTCAAAACTCAAAACGGAAACACATTTTTTGTGTTTTCATTTTTTGGCCAAATTTATAAACTGATACCACTGATTTTATAAATCAAAAATTTTACACAAACAAGTTTTTATTTGAGTTTTTTAAAATTTTGTAAATATAAACAGAAAACTGAAAACGTAAAGTGGTTACCAAAACGGCACCTTATTGATGTTAATAAATTCTCAATAGTTCATTACTTGAACATGTTGAGTGTTATGATGACTTAGTTGGATAAAGGGGTTTCCCATTTTAAGAAAAATATATTAAAAGAAATTGCGAATTCTTGTAACAGTAGCATGGAAAAATAAACAATCGATGCATTGCTCCTTAATGGATTCTAGACTACGAGCCAATTGGTAGCTAATTTGTTATCACAATAAAGTCTCGAAAAATCTTTTTTGGTTGGTCTTAATTCTTGTGGTGATTTTTAGTCAAAAAGTTTAAAGGGTCTATGTGTCATTGATTTGCACTTGATCTGACATCTGTTTGACTGGCATTTACTTTAACGAAGTTACAAAGATAACCTCTTTAAATAATACAAGAAATAATACAAGAAATAATTTATTGGGCAAAGGAATACCAAACAACGCAGGAAGACCGACGACGAACAGGCCAAAGAGTAACCACCGGCAAAACGAGGAACACCTGCATCAAACACCATATTCAGGTTTGTATCGCATAAATTTAGGGTTTGCATTTTAGATTTGGGATTTTAATTTCGAAATTAGGGATTCAGATTTCGGATTTTATAATTCGAAATGAGGGTTTGTAAACTTTTCATTCAACAACGCAGGAATTTTTTGTATAAATTTTGCGTTGTTTGCAAACCCCTTTCTCTCGTCAGTTGCTTCATTAGTTGTGGGTAGAACCCATTATTTTCATTCACCCTCCGTTTGGCTTCTTGGAAAACCCACGAGAAAGAAAAGGAAAAGATCAAGATTTCCATTCTTTTGCTTGCTAATATGTTTACTTGAGTGGGCTTTATTTATTTTATTTATTTTTCTGTTCTTCTTGTTCTTTTTTATGTTAATTTTTTGTATACTATACTTGAATTTTTTTTCTTATTTTCTCATATTTTCTCTGCAATCTAACACAGCATATCTGTATTTTTTAGCTGTTTAGTTAGAAGATTAACCAATTTCATGTGTCATTACTTGGACTATCATTAATTAAACTTGTTAATAATGTCTACTTAACTTCTCAAGGAAAACCTGAAATTTCCCATAATTTCTATTTAAAGTTGCTACTTTCTTTTTTGAACTTGTATTTTCTTTTTTCCCCAATTGTCACATGGCTGCTCCAATGAAGCATTTCTAGAAAAGGGAACCATCACCATTTTTTAATAGCTTTTTGGTTTTTAATTTTGTTTGATGAGCTTATATGGTTTCTTCTGTCTATGAATTTTGAGTTAATTTTGGGGTGATAGATAAGTTTTGATTGCTTTCTTGTTTTGAGTATGCCTTTGGCATGTAATAATATTTCCAAAATTGCTTTGTTTGTTTGTGTCTGTGTGTGTGTAGAGAGTCTTGTTATCCCATGATTTGACGCATCCCTTGAAATGTGCTAATTTTTTGTATCAATGGTGAGGTTTTGGTTATATGCAACTTATTGTTTGCTGAGTTTTCACAAAACATCATAGTGTTTTATTTTTCTTTTACAAATACTATGATCTCCAAAATTTTATAGGAATTGCTATTCTTCTGTTGATATTAATGCCTTTTGTCTACTAAATCCGTTGCTGTCTGAAAAGTTACCTAGATTGTTCAAGTGGTTGATATTAAAGAGCTAGGTGTTATTGACTTTATTGCATGTACTGCAGTCTGCATGTACAGTCCTGAGATGTTAATGTGTGAGGAACAATCTTCTATAGGAAATCTTAATTTGTTATGCTCAATTGCTAAGCTCTATCTACTAATTAATGAGATTTTCTTTTTCTTTTATGTTCCAACATAATGATAGTGAACTTGGTTACCGTTACTAGTTTTCCATGCTATTTCTTCTAACCTCAAGTTGATAGATATTAGGTTCACTAATTTTGACCTTTATATTTATTAATAATGATTATGATTTTAATGGATTGGAGAACTTAAAATGATTTATTGAGGACCAAATAACGAATCAATACTCAAGTCACAACCAACTATTGATGGAGATCATGGATTTGATCGGTACAAGCACACCAACAAGTTTGTGGATTCAATTAGAGTTGTTTTGTAAGTTGTAATTTATATTTTGTTCTTTATAGTGGATTGGTTGATTGGACTAGGTCCTGTGGTCTTTTCCAGATGGGTTTTCCATGTTAAAATTTATGAGTCTCTGTTTGTGTGATTGATTTATTTTTATGCTTGCAATTTAGATTGAATGATTAAATTAATTAACCAAACACCACCAAAGCAATCCATATCAACGAATAAAATTTTTTCCAAATTCGTACCAGACCATATTGATTTTGCATATCATAGTATTATATGTCTTGAGGAACATTGAGTTATTGTCTCTTGCTGCATTTTGCATGAGGTGGCGGCTTTGATCCTTTATGGAGTTTGATTTCCTCTTGTTCTTGTTGATTAATGCATTTTATTCTTTAAGAATGGAGATTATACATTTTGGACATTTTATTATGCTAATTTGTAATGAGATTATACATTTTGTTACTGATGTTACACAATTTTATGGTAAAACCATATTTTTGTGATAGAGTGCAACCCTTTAGGGCCAGATATATAGATACTAGGGTAAAATGCCCATGCCTTGCACGGGGTTACAGGTACTATTGTGATAAATTTAAATTTAAGAAATACACACATTGTAATAGAGTTTAGAATTTTTTTTTTTTTTTAAAAAATGAGCTTTTATTTTTGTCTTCATCTGTTTTTGATTTTTTTAAGATTTTAATTAAAAATCTATTTATTTTGATGCACCTAATATAAATATACTTAAAATTTTAATATTTATGAGAAGTCTGAAAAAAATTTCACTAAAAAATAAAAAATATGAAAAACTGCTTATTTTTTCTTATTTTTATTTTTATTTTTAGTAAGCTTTTTTTTTCTTTTTTTCTTTGTTTGTTGTTAATTTTGGCTAGTACTTTGTTCGGTGGTACTGTATGGGTGTGCATATGTGATGTCAAACGTGGGTTATAAATTGATGTTAAAGAAATCAAATGTTGTTATTAAAATGTGCTAATTTTCCCGTCTTCTCTAATAGGATCAAAATTTCGTTTCCGTACGTTCTTTCGGTTAGGTTGGAAATGAAAATAGAATTGGAAACTTTTCAAACTTTTCGAAAACATGAGAAATAACAAAAGGATTTGAAATAACAAACCTTTCACAATACCATCATCTCCTACCCCACCATCATCTCCTACACCACATATAACCTTCACCTACCATGTTGATCCATTCATTACCCATGACTTCCACATTGACGGGGAGGGGGAGGGCCAGGTCCATGCACCTACCAGAGGGACAAGTAGGGGTAGAGGTTGTGGCGGCCGTCGTGGTGTAAGTAGAGGCCGAGGGCGAGGGCGAGGGCAACGCCAAGCAATAGACCATGACAATAATGCAGCGGATGATGGCGTTTCACAGCTTAGTGCCGTATGTGAAAGTGTGCCGGAGGTGGTATCAAATGATTGTACTGCAGCCATTGGTGATGTGCAGCCAGCTTCTATTGAAGCGGGCGAGGGAGTCGGACGTGCGGCAGCGCAAGATATACTGAGAGTATATAGTAAGAGACCCAGGAGACAAACCCATGGAAGGGGTTGTGGAACAGGGGGAAAATTAGGACATTAGGAACAACCAGCATTGGTAAGTATATTCAAACATTATGTTCAGGTGGTGTTTTCACGTGGATTAGTCTACATTGTTTAAGTTGTGGCTTATTATACAGTTCTGGCTTTTGGCTTATCTTATCTTGTAATTGTGGCTTATTTTATAAGATTCTCGATGCTGATGCTGCTGCTATTTTTGCTACTGTTTTGAAGGAAGGGGTAGCTGCTTGCTGTGTTGCTGGTTGTTGGTTGCTTGCTGCTTCTTCATTCTGGTTGCTGCCGATTGTGTGTTGCTACTGCTGGCTTGGATCAGTGAGCTGATAATTGGGTATGAATTTTATGGTCTTAAAATAGCTTTGGATGTTTTACAGCTCCCCACTATTAGCTAAAGAAGTCAGTGAATTGATATTTTCCTGTTCTGTGAAACAAGAGGTTATATATTTATATACATTAGTTAATTTTTTCTTCTTACAATTTACTACCCTTAATGGGTAGTCAGTTGTTTTGGTTGAAATTGAATAGCCAAGCTGTCAACCCTAAATTAATTTTTTGTGCACTTCTAGGGTCAGAGCCAGATTTCTTACATCATGTTTGTGGAATATAATTTAATATTTCATGCATTTTTAATTGAAATATACCTTATAATGTGGGGCTTTTTGAAAATTTTTGCCATATTTGTGCTTTTGGCGTTTTAAATGTTGTCTACCACTTAGGCCTCGTTCGGCTTCGATATCATTGTAGCCAAAAAGTCAAAAAGTCACTAAAAAAACTAAAAAGCCAACCACTAAAAAGGATCCCAACAGAGTGCATTAAAGTGTTGCAAACTCTGTGATGTTTTAATCCCCACCACATTGCTTCTCAATTTTTATATATTGACATGCACTCATAGCATTTATCAAATTGTTGCCAGCCTATATTTGTTGTCATAACTCAACTCTTGTTTGCTTGATTCTGTTCATTCTAAAAAATGTTACCTATGGATTGGTTTTATTTATCCATTTTGTGAGTCCATATATAGCTGATTAGAAGTTAAGTTGCTTACCTGGTCATGGTTGATTGATGGAAAAACATATTGTCTTTGCTCTCATATAGGACGATGATGGAAATCTAGAGGCACTTAAAGTTGGTGCTGGTCAAGAAAAGCAGAATCTCTCTAAATGGTGGAAATTTAGAACTTAATTGACGTTCTGTAGTCTATATTGGTCTTGCAACATCGGTCTAGGTTTGAGTATGAGAACATAACCCTACTGCTTCTGCTTATTCTTTATCTTTGTTTTTACTTTTTGAATCTTCCTAGGTTGCATGATACTCAATTGGTTTTGTATCATTCTCAGTTTGCGTTACATATGTTTGAGCTGTAATTGTGTGAATTCATGCACAGAATTGAGTTCAGGTTGTTTTGGTTTCAGATTTTGGTCAACGTGCAATGGGTAAATCACCAGGAAAATGGATCAAAACCGTGCTTTTTGGGAAGAAATCATCCAAATCTAATTTTTCCAAAGGAAGAGAGGTACTGTGAATGTATTGATCAATGGGCAGCTAAATTCTTGGATGGGTTGTAGCTTGAAAATGGATTGAACTTAATGAAAATGTCTATTTCTCATAACCCTTTCTACCAGTTGATACTTTTAATTTATTAGTTTTAACTTGCGTTTGCAATTGCTTCAACTCAACAAGATTTTCCACGCATATAGAAACTGTTTCCTAATATATGCTTTGCAACACTTAACGATAGGACATGACATGCCTTCTAAGGGAAGAAAATTAAAAAAACCATATCTCCTAGACTGTTGCTTTGCCAAAGAGTGGCACCATTGTTACCTAAAGGCTTTTAGAAAATTAAATTTGTAGATTGATCAAGGTCTTAATAATTGATCTAGGCTAACATTGTTCACTAGAAAATGGGCATATGAAGTTGCAAAGTTAGACATAATTTTTAAAATCTTCTCCAAAGGCTTTTACAAGTTCAAACCATTCTGACGACATGATTTGGCAACAGATAAACCCGTGACATAACTTGGAAAAAAACACAACTCATTCAAATTAACTATAGAAAGCTCATTAACTTTTGAATTTTTTGCACACCTCATAGTTGATGGTGAGGAGGTTTAAGTTTAAAAAGTAGTAAGTAATAACTAATTGTTAGTATGTACCCATTTCAATTGCATATTGGTCCCTTGATCTCTGGTTTTTTCCTTTGTAGCCCTTTTGTTTCATATCTGCAGGTGACTGATTACCTCATTTTTTTGGGGTCTTTTATAGCTTCTTGCTTCATCCCCCACTGCAAAGTCTCTACGTCTACAGTATAATTCCACAGAACCAAATTCAGTAGATGAAGAAGGTTAACCCACAAACGCTGGTCAGCATCCCTCCTGTGGAAACCAATTCCCTCAACAAAGAAAGTTGCTGGCTCAAAATCCCAGAAGAAGAAGGTTAACCCACAAACTGTTGACCCTGAAACAGGCAGGGTAAAGCTTAGTGTCCGGAGGATTCCTTCTTTAAACCTTGACAATGTCTCGACTCAATCCACTTCTGAAACTGAGAAACCAAGACGTAACCTTCGGAAAGTCTCGAGTCATCCAGCAGATTCAGTGCAGGAACATCCGCAAAATGAGCTTGAGAAGGTCAAACGCAGTCTGAGAAAGGTTCACAACCCTAATACGGAGGGCACCATTCAGTCTGAGGCTGACAGTGAGAAGCCAAAGTATGGTCTTGAAAAGGTTTTGAGCTTTTCAGATCAAAATACTGCAGAGGAGAACATCAGTGACTCCGGTGAGAAGATAAAGAAAGGAACAACTGTCACTGTGTCCAAACTGCCTGATATAGAAGCAACTCTAGAACCACCAGTGGTGAGTGAGGCAATTGATTTGTTATGTGATGATCAAACTGCAATAGAATCCCAGCCTCCAGAAAATAGTGGAAAACATGAGGGTATTCCTGTGACAAATGGAGAGTTAAGATCTAGGGAAGATATAACTGTCAATGAGAGTCAGAAATCTGCCCGGACGGCTTCTTCTGCAGCAAAGCAGGAACGTACGAAGAATGGGGTACAAAACAGACCTGCAGTGCCAAGTTATATGGCAGCAACTGAATCTGCAAAAGCAAAACTGAAAGCACAAGGCTCGCCAAGGTTGGACCAAGATGGAATTGAGAATCAGAATCTCAGTAGGCGTCATTCTTTGCCAGCTTCAACTAACAAGAAAACAAATTCGCCGTCGCCAAGGGCACAGAGACCCATACAGTCGGGTGGAAAAGGTGGAAACAAAAGCGATAGATCTATGTTGTCATCTAGAGATGGAAATGGTAAGAAATGGAAGAACTCAAATCTTAATTTTTTTTTTTTAATATTTTTTATCTTCCCATGCACAATTTTGTTCGCTAAGCTAAACAGAGAGTGCTTCTGCCGTAGCTGGTTTTGACCGTCGTATCCTGGGAGACAGACGCCGGGATTCCTCAAGCACTTGACCAGTGAGGCGGCGAAATCTGTTTTAAGGAAACTGCTTCCGTGCAGGCTTCGGTTTCATCTCTTTACTTTTTTATTGTTTTGTGTATTTCTGTTGAAATTTAGTTGTAATTATTAGCATGTGTTCTTAGTATATATATAATTTTATTTCTTCATAAATCTATTTATTTAATTTCAAAATTTGAACAACAAGCTTAAAACAGATTTCGCATATATGTTTTTCCTATGAAATTGATCGAATAGATTTATATAGACATTTGTATAATGTTACTAGGAATTGTTGCGGAATTGCTTCCTATTTCAATGATTGTAAAGTATGCAATGTGATTCTCTAATTGTTTAGTTTAATTAGAATGCCCTATCATAATTTTTATACTTAATTGTATTACTCTAACCTTATTTTATGAGTATGGTTCATCATTCCCCTTCTATGATTTGCATGATTTTTAAGGTTATAAAATATAATTATTGATGTTCCAATTTGACATGCTAATTCTATTATATTCTAGGTTTTAATTTGTTGCATGCTTATTATTTTCTAGACTAGATTACATGATTTAATCTTTAGAATTTTTGCATGTTAATGGTTGAATGGTTATATACTTGAAGTGCTTGGTTATTAGTTTATTACATATAAACAATTCAAATTATTTACATAAACTGCATGCTACTTATTTGGTTTCATCCTATTTGTCTAATGTTGCATATGTATATTTTGATTTTGCATGCTTCTAGCTTTACTATCTAATTTGCATGTGAAATTGCTTCTAGTTTTCTAGAGTTATACACATAAGTTATTTCCATGAATAGTGTGTGATTTAATTGGATTGGTTATTTTTCTTTATGTTTGAAGAAATTTTTTCTTGAGATTTAGTTGGTTTGTTTACCAATTTGTAGTAGCAAGTTTTATTTGCTTATTAGACACATTTTATATGCATGTATTTAGTTGTAGCAATTTTAAATTGTTTGCAAGTTTAAATTGCTTGCAAGTTTGGATTTTGGTTTGGTTTTCTGGAAATTCTTATATAATTTATGGCAATTAATTTTTTAATTTAATGTAGAAGTTATAAGATTTTGTAGCTTGTATAGTATCTTAATTCCTTAGTTATTTTGCTATTCTATGATTTGCTAGAAGATTAAATAATATTTGATTGTATGTACAATTGCTTCATATTATGTTGTCGTTTTCTACTAACTCTCTTTGTAGGCATACCTAAGCGTAGAAAGGAATTGTATGGACTACTTATAATCCTCAATTGGATTGGTTATTTTTCTTTATAGAAATTTTTTACTTGAGATTTAGTTGGTTTGTTTACCAATTTGTAGTAGCAAGTTTTATTTGCTTATTAGACGCATTTTATATGCATGTATTTGGTTGTAGCAATTTTAAATTGTTTGCAAGTTTAAATTGCTTGCAAGTTTAAATTGCTTGTAAGTTTGGATTTTGGTTTGATTTTCTGGAATAGAAACCAAAGTGTTTAGCCTTGGCTAAAAAGGAGGTTTTATTTGTTCGAAATGGCAACTATCACTGATGCTGCTGCTACTGCTAATGTTGGTGGGGATCTGAACCCCGGGGCAACTGGGTTGCCAACCCCTACTGTTGTGACCTCTGTGGTCAACCATGGCATTACTCCGGCTGTTCCGGGAGGACCGCTCAGTCATTATGAGCGCCCAGAGAAATTTGCTGGGGTGAACTTCAAGAGATGGCAGCAAAAGATGCTGTTCTACTTGACCACGGTAAACCTTGCAAAGGTTCTGAGCGAGGATCCTCCAGCCGTGGTAGAGAATGAGCCTGATAGGTAGAAAGTCATGGCGCTTGACACATGGAAGCAGACAGACTATCTTTGCTGGAACTATATGTTCAACAGCTTGGCAGACTCACTCTATAGTGTGTTTTGTTCCAAGAGCTCAGCAAAAGAGCTATGGGAATCTCTGGACAAAAAGTATAAGACTGAGGATGTCGGGGCAAAGAAAATTGTGGTTGGCCAGTTCCTTGATTTTAAATGGTAGACTCTCAAACTGTGATAAGCCAAGTCCAGGAGTTTCAAGTGATCTTGCATGAAATTCATGCTAAAGGAATGCCTTTGAACGAGTCATTCCAAGTTGCTGTGATCATTGAGAAACTTCCCAATGGTTGGAAGGATTTCAAGAACTACTTGAAGCACAAGCGCAAGGAAATGTCAGTTGAAGAGCTGGTTGTCCGACTCTGGATTGAGGAGGATAATAGAAAGAAAGGAGGGAGTACCTCCTCAGTAAAAGCCAATGTCATTGAACATGGCAAATCTTCTGGAATAAGAAAGAAGCCCTCTAAGTTGGGGCCTAGAGGTGGTGTTGCAAAGAAGCCGGCTTACAAGCCACCGGAACCAAATAATCGGTTCTTTAGGAAGTGCTATAACTGTGGTAGCAATAGGCATCGGGCTAGTGACTGCCACAAGCAAAAGAAGTCATACAAGACTAAACCTCGTGCTCATATGGCAGATTTACAAGTGCACTCCCATGAGGAGGAGGATATGCACTTGTCTGCCGTTGTCTCTGAGGTGAATCTGGTAGGTTCAAACCCAAGAGAATGGTGGATTGATACTGGGGCTACACGCCACATCTGCTCCGAGAAAAAGCTGTTTACAACTTTCGAACCGGTTACAAACGGTGAGAAGTTGTTTATGGGAAACTCTGCTACCTCGTTTGTTGAGGGGAAAGGAAAGGTGGTCCTGAAGTTGACGTCAGGAAAAGAGCTGACCTTGAATGAAGTCCTGTATGTTCCGAACATTCGTAAAAATCTTGTCTCAGGGTCTCTTCTTAGTAAACATAGTTTTCGCATGGTTTTTGAGTCCGACAAGGTCGTTCTTACCAAAAGCAACCAACCTGTAACAGACCCGCCCAACACAACCTATACTTCAAATACAAAGAGATTAAAGGATAACAACAACCAATAAGTAATGACAGGATCCACGGAACCTAAGTCCGGATACAATAATTTAAAGAGAAAAGACCGGGGTCGCTATATTAATCAAGTTAGATCATATACCATCTTTCAAGATTAATCCAAATCATAAGTATGAAACGTGTAGAAGCTAAATTAACAAGGACTACATTTCATTATGTGAAAGAAGTACCAAGCCATTAGATTTAGTGAATAGCGATATGTGTGAATTGAAAGTCGTACAATCACGTGGTGGCAACAAGTACTTTATCACTTTTGTTGATGGTTGCACCAAATACTGTTATATGTATTTGCTTAAAAGCAAAAACGAGGCGATTGATAAGTTTATTCTTTTTAATAATGAAGTTAAGAATCAACTAAGCTAAAACATCAAGACTTTAAGAAGGGATCATGTTGGAGAATATGAATCACCTTTTATTAAGATTTGTGCTCAATCTGGAATTATCTACCAAACTACAACACCTTATTCCGCTTAGTCAAATAGTGTTGCTGAACGGAAAAATAAGACGTTGAAGGAAGTGATGAATGCGATGTTAATAAGTTCTGGGTTGCACAGAACATGTGGGGGGAAGCAATTCTCTCTGCAAATTACATTCTACCATTATGGAGTCAAGGAATGCATGTTTCTTTGAAGACATTTTCCTTGCCGAACCCATGAAAGGGTTCCAAGGTCTTTGGAGAAATTTGATGAGCTTGCTAGTGACGATGATCATATTGATGATTCAGGTGATGATCAAACTGAGGTTTTAGATGAGCCCAGAAGGAGTAAAAGGGCTAGGATATCCAAATCTTTTGGTCCAGACTTCTTAACTTATATGGTTGAGAACGAACCTCAAACTTTCCACGAAGTTGTGACTTCTCCTGAGAGTCCATTATGGAAAGAAGCGATCAAAAGTGAGATTGACTCCATCTTACAGAACCACACCTGGGAGTTGGTAGATTTACCTCCAGGTTGTAAGCCTTTAGGCTGCAAATGGATTTTTAAACAAAAGATGAAGGTCGATGGGTCTATTGACAAGTATAAGGCGAGGCTCATTATCAAAGGGTACAGGCAACGAGAAGGCCTGGATTACTTTGATACGTACTCACCTGTTACTAGGATAACATCCATTCGGATGGTGATTGCGATTGTTGCTTTGCGTAATCTAGAAATTCACCAGATGGATGTAAAGACAGCTTTCTTAAATGGAGATTTGAATGAAGAAATCTACATGGAGCAACCTGAAGGATTTTCAGCTCCAGGGCAAAGCAGGAAAGTTTGTAAACTTGTCAAATCTTTGTATGGTTTGAAGCAAGCGCCTAAACAATGGCATGAGAAGTTTGACAACGCAATGTTGTCAAATGGGTTTAGAATCAACAAATGTGACAAGTGTGTTTATGTCAAAGACACTGACAGAGGTTATGTCATTTTGTGTCTATATGTTGATGATATGCTCATTATAGGTAGTAACGATGAAATGATCAAAACTACCAAGAAGTTGTTAAACTCTAAGTTTGACATGAAGGATATGGGCATTGCAGATGTTATTCTGGGAATTAAGATTACCAGAATCTCTGACGGAATTGTACTATCTCAGTCTCATTATGGTGATAAGATACTTGAGAAGTTTAGTGGATCACATACGAGTGTGTCATCGACACCTGTAGACTTAAGTCTACATTTTACCAAGAATAATAATAAAAGTGTCTCACAGTTAGAATATTCTCGGGTAATTAGAGAATCTTGATTCTCAATGAAGTATATGTTAAGTTGTTAACAGACATTGATGGAGGTTACAGAATACAACTAGGCAAGAGTTTACAAATACAAATGAAGGGTGTGGAGAGGCCAAGAAATGGCATACCTGGCTTTGAATCTTTCCACATGCCGCAACATAGTGTTTCGGACCAGCTAGGTATCCAAGTCTCCAACCAGTCATTGCAAAGGTCTACAAATATCCACATTTTCTGAGATTCATCACTTGAGGTTTATGACCATATCAAAATGATCTACAATGGAGACATGTCATGAAAACAGAAAAGAAGCTTAAAAGAAACAGAGTTGGAGCACCTTAGAAAACCCATTGACAGTCAAAGTCCTCTCCCACATGCCTGGCAAAGATGCAAAGCTTGTATGAGTCGCTGGTGCATAAATAATGTGTTCATATACTTCATCAGACAGCACCTGAAAGGAACAGCCAAAGATAGTCCCAAACTCAATTGTTAACTAAGTTGAAAATTCTACAAGTACACGCACCAAAAGTTGCATGACAAGTGATATTACCAGAAGCCGAGGATGCCTCGCCACAATTTGAGCAATTTCTTCAAGCAGTTTCCTCGGGCAAACAAATCCGGTTGGGTTAGATGGAGAACAAAGAATCAACAGTCTTGACTTGCCAGTCAGTTTGGATTCAAGAAGGTTTGGATCGAAGAGAAAAGTTTTGGAGATGTGGGTTGGAAGAATTACAGGTGTTGCATCAGCCGGCCTTGCCATTTCTGGGTAACTCACACCCAACCTAGTTGACTGGAGATCCCATGATCTAGGTTCAATGGGACAACCTAATTGCGTGTAACGGTGGTATGTCACTGAGGAGGTTAAACCTCCATCTATTCCTTCTATCAGTGATACCTGCAAGTGTAGAGGTTAAGCTGAGCTTTTAATGACTCTAGTGTGTTAAGCTATTGAGCTGAGTATAGCAGGATACTCAAGTAGAGTCACCTATGTGAGTGTGAAGTGGGGCCGCTTCTAGAAGAATTGGGAGGCCAAGATTCTTTGAAACCACTCGCTGAACCAGGCTAGTGTCCAGGGCCACACAAGGCACACCAGTAAGAACATAATGGTGGTAGGAGTAATTCCCGTGTGAGATCTATTGCCTCAGTTTACATAAACGGCAGAGCAGTTCAAGATGTCTTATTCACTGATCAGCCAGTAAACTCGATAGGTTTTCACTGGGAGAGGTTCAAAGCCAAAAGCTACCTTCTCTGATGTCGGGGTTAGTCCGTTGTACTCTCTCTCAGAGTCTTTATTGTTGAACGGTGTTCGTTTGTTGCGTCATTCGGTCAATTTTTATTCATGTGGGGGATTGTTGGAAAAAATGATTTTTGGGGACTTTAATTTAATATTAATGTGTGGTGACTTTAATTAAAGATTAAAGTGGGTCCCAACCATTTATTGTGTTGGGTCCAAGTGGGTCTAGATACTTTGCATTGAGATCTTTACACCACATATAGAATGACCAAAAACCATTGAGATTTGAATGAGAAATTACCTCATGAAGTTAGCTTCATAGAAAAAAGGTAATGAAGTTTGTAACTCCTGTATTTATTACAGAGTTTAATAGAGCATTAATGGGGTTTGTAACTCCTGCATTAATGGGGTTTGTAACTCCCGCCTTTATTGCAGAGGTTAATGGTGCATTATGAACAGCCATAAAGGCTGTAGGCTCTTCCTCTCTCCCCTATATATGTATAAATTGAGATCCTCCTGTCAAGTCTCAAACACAGAAATTTTTTGCTTCCATTTTCACAAGTCAGTTTGCCTGAAAGTTCCTACAGTGAGAGATTGCTGCCACTGTTTTGTTCGCTAAGCTAGACAGAGAGTGCTTCTGCCGTAGCTGGTTTTGACCGTCGTGTCCTGGGAGACAGACGCCGGGATTCCTCAACCACTCGACCAGTGAGGCGGCGAAATCTGTTTTAAGGAAACTGCTTTCGTGCAGGCTTCGGTTTCGTCT
Source organism: Camellia sinensis (assembly GCF_004153795.1). Lineage (NCBI taxonomy): Eukaryota > Viridiplantae > Streptophyta > Magnoliopsida > Ericales > Theaceae > Camellia > Camellia sinensis. The sequence goes on from NW_021024539.1 coordinate 1,189,344, forward strand.
CTTTACCTTTTTATTGTTTTGTGTATTTCTGTTGAAATTTAGTTATAATTATTAGCATGTGTTCTTAGTATATATATAATTTGATTTCTTCATAAATCTATTTATTTAATTTTAAAATTTAAACAACATTATGAACTTACATAAATAATTTTACAAAAATACGTAAGTTGAATACAAATTCGTATAAATCTTTTTATAAAAGTAAGTTGTTACGAACTTATATAAATTTGTGTTCAACTTATATATTTTTATGAGATTACTTATGTAAATTCATAAAAATTTATATAATTTTATGATTGAATTATATACGCTGCGTATTACACGCGGGAGAATTTTCCAAATGAAAGAAATGCAAATGGGTTAAAGGGGTGGGCATACATGATGCTGCTGAGAAAGTTGGAATGCACAAGCACAAAAAAGATAGTAATAATAATAAGTGTCTAAGAAAAAAGTTTATGACCAAGAACAGTGTCTAAGAACAGTGGACCAAGAACAGTGTCTAAGAAAAAAGTTTACAAGACAGTACTAAGAAAAAATTTGCTATGGACCACTAATGGGTCAATTGTAGCCTATCGTTGGTCTATTGTAGAAACTTTAGAAGCAATTAATTCAAGTGGATTGGAATTAATATTTATGACCCATGACTCTGGAATTAATATTTATGACCCATGACTCTGTGCCACTGTGGTATGTTATCCAACTCTCATAATAAAGGTTGTGGGTTCAAGTCCTATCTGAGCAACCCTCTCATAATAAAGAGCAACCCATTCTCTCTTCTCTTTCTCTTCAATCTATTTGATTCTAGGGTTTCAAATTGGTTTTATTTTTGTTTTTTACAATTGGACCCCCACTTTAAGTTTTAGAAATTATGTTTTCAACCACGCAGTGTCCAAAACGTGTCCCAAACATGTCCGTTTGCAAAACATTCAAAAACAAAAGGGACACTCTTGGGAGAGTGTTGGACACGTGTCCCACACGTGTCCGACACTGATACACAACTCTCGAAGAGGTGTCTGTGCGTCATACAATAAATATATTTTACATTAAAAAGTTATAATAAATAATAATATTTAAATGTAAAAAAGAGTTATTGTTGAGATTTTGCCTAAAACGTCTATCTAGGGTTGAGCTTTCCCTATTTCAGATTAAATAATACTTCAATTTTTATAGTTATGAAAGTGTATATTTCAATATATTTATGTACAATTATTTCTCTCTGAATGAAAAAATAAAAAATTTATTGTGGATTTTGAACGCAACCTCCCTAATAATAATTCTTACATCCGCCACCAACACCACACCATTAATCACATGATACTTGTCATGTTGTCTCTCAAACACTAAACAAAAATTATTGAGTCTTTGACAAATAGAAATCAAGTAGAAGCACCACATAGACTTGCCTAATCACCAAATAATTTTCCATATAGTTGTGTGTATAGCAAATTAAAAATTGACATTGTCGGACAAATTGAAGAAGTTCTTTTTAGCAAAAATTATCAAAAAGTCCTATATTAGAAACAGTTACTCCAATCAATCTCCTATTTTTTCTATTTCTTAGATAAGTCCTATTGGCATTGATAATATGACTATGAGATCCTATTTTGGATGTTTGATAATTTTTGATGGATGGTTGTACGTGTACCCTTTCCCACTATGACTGTAACACCCTGAATAATACCTATTACGGAATTAATACGATAATCTATTTTTGAAATACCTTAAACTAAATTAGTTATCGTATAATATTAAATAGTTAAATTGATAATATTAAATAGTTATTGTATTTCACTAAAAGATGATAATATAATTATTATGGTGTTTTTGGCCAAAGTGAAAATTAGGAATGGTGTGAAATTCTTTGAATTGCAATTCAACATGATGTAGGGAGCCATGTGTATGGCATGCTGTAGGGAGCCTTGTGTTTGTTGTATAAAATGTATATGTAAATAAAATAAACAAATTCATATAATTAGATTAAAATTATAAAATAAGTAATCATGGACTAAAACATACTAAAATTTACAATATGATGAACAAAAAGCATCACCAAATAATATATGCTATTTTATACAGATTATAAACTAATATATAGAAATATATATATATATATATATATATCAAAATAAAATATTGAAATAAAATAGTAAAAATAAGCAAATCAAAATCTGTGTGATACCACAGTTTCCTTAAAACAGATTTGCCGCCTCACCGAGGGTGATAGAGGTATGTTGATGTCTGTCTCCCAAGATACGACGGTTAAAAACCTGCTAACACAGAAACACCTTCTATTTAGCTCCGGCGAACTGACAATGACAACACTCTCTCACGCAGAAAGCATATACTAGGAGCAAACTGACTATATAATATGGAAGCGAAAAAATTCTATGTAGAATACTCAAAGAAGAAGGTCTCTTTTTATACACAATAGGGGAGAGAGGAGTAAGTTTTTTTCCTTATTTCTCTTGTTGGTTTCCCTTTTCTCTTTTCCTAGCCAACATAACTCCTATTAATAGGAGTTCTACAGAAGTGCATTCATACTCATCAAACACCCTAGAATGCTTTCATACTCATCAAACACCATGAAATGCTTTCATACTCATCAAGCATTCATTCTTAGCATAGTATGCTTGAAATGCTTTCATACTCATCAAGCATTCATCCTTAGCATAATATGCTTTCAGACTCATCATGCATTACTCAACAATCAATGTGAGATAGGTAATTATATACCATTCTCAATATCTTATTCATGAAGTCAACATAATAAAACAATTTTCATTGAATTCTCAAACCAAAAAACCATTTCTTTCTTATAGAAACATTACCTGCCAATTTGTATGGGTGATCGATTTCTAGGCTGTTTGATTTTGAAATCCAGGATGCTCATGTAGAAATTGCTACCTCAAATGATGGCTGTTAAAAGCAACAAGTCAAAAGTGGAACATATGCAAAATTATCGATTAAGTGGATCTCATTCTCATGCCTAGTATTGGGATTCTGGCAAACTTTTGTCTTTTAGTTAGTATGTTCGTTGATACATTCTTTAATATTACTGTCTTTAAAATACTTTAAATTTTATTATGAAATTTATGCTAGGCAATTACTATTAATGTAATCAAACCAAGCTCTCCTAATAAATACATGTGTAATTATTTTTATCAAATATAAATTATTCTACACCAGTCTACTCTCAAACAATTATATCAATCTCTACACCACGCTGATTAGAACATTCACAATAAATCTAAAAGAAAAATGATTGAATTCAAGTAAAAGAAATAATTTGTAAAAGCGTGAAAAAAACAAAGTTGGTTGTTTAGAACACAAAATAAACAAAATTGCATTTCATTTTTCATAGGACATAATCATGTATTACAGATTTTTAAAAACATATGTGGAGCTCGTGTGAAAATTTTAGTTGGGTCCAACTCCTATACGCATCCCCGTATCATTGAGAGAAAAAAAAATTCCAATTTTTTGTGATATAATTGCAAAAGGGCATTATAATTATGTTACAAAACTTGTAGTTATGTTATGAATCATTAGATAGTAAAGCATTTTTTGTGGTTAGCAAATTTATGAATTTTGCTGATTTTGTTACAAATAATCATAGTCAAGTTACAAAAAGGTATATCGCATGCCCTTTTTAGCGGTGTGTATTGTAAAATTTTCTCCCTTGATGAATGAAAATAATGAATATTTTTATCTAAAAAATACGGACACTTTCTAATAAGGTAATGTATTGGACACCAACACGACTTAAACACACGAAACACAAAGCATAATTTTTTTATACACAAACTTTCTCGCCATAACAAAAATCACACAAATATTCGTAACTTTTATTGCAAAACATTATAACTTTATCATACTCTGCCCCTTTTTAGGGGTAATTTAGGATAAGTTTGAGTAAAGGTGTAAAGAGTACTTTAGTAACTTTTTTACTCAAATTTAAATTTGAGTCAGATTTGCGTAAGGGTTGGAGTGGAGATGCCCTTAGTAACATAATATTGTAGGAATAAAAAATAATTTTAAAAAAAAAAGTTAAAAATAATAACCATCATGGCAGCATAACATTACAGGAAAAAAATGTTGATATGTTGTAAATGAAGGACGCAAACCAGCATACAATATTGCAAATTCACATATAATAGACATAGAGATGGAAAGATATCATCAATCATCCTATTACCATATCTTTTAAGAAAGAACCCAGAAATTAAAAGCAAGGAGATCCGGCCTAAGCAGAAGAGAACAGTACGCTTAAGCATCCTTTGAAGCAAAAAATCAAACATATGCAAGAGAGTTTAAAATAAATAAATTACAAATTAAAAAAAAATGAAAAATGAAAAAAAAATTCTCAAGAGATGCTTTGGTGGTAGTTACCTGATCTTTGAAAGCGGAGACACACTTTACTGAAAGATCAAAACAGATTGCAATGGATGGCTCAGAAGTAAATCTACGTTCAAAAACAAGACAAGCAACAAATGTTTTTCCTCTTGCAAAGCTTTCTCAGGACAGAGAAAAGATAAAAGGGGAACTGGAATAAAAAGAAATGCAAATAAAAAAAATAAAAATAAAAAACTACCTTCCTGGAAGTTGCGGTGAAAGAGCATTAATTGAAGAAAAGATGTGAGAAATGTTTGGTTTCATTCTCTGTATTTTTTTTTTAAAGAAAAATTAATTAATAAAAATAAATATTAAAAATATATATATTTTTTATAATATATTTTT
>NW_021024539.1:1204106-1230798 GCF_004153795.1 Camellia sinensis
GCTAGCCGAGAATATTTATACAAGTGAGGTTAAGAATTTGGGAACTGATTTTATTTTGATAATTTGTGTCTCCGGAAGATAGGTATCGCTGTGGTTTTTCAGAACTTAACTAATTTTCTTTTAAATATTTTTTGCTTTAACTTTGTTAATGTGGTAGAATATTTTATAATTTTTGCAAGGAATTTTATTGCAATATAAATAAATTTATATTTCAATAATAAATAATTGATTATGGTTTGATTTTTTTTTTTTGATGTGATGATCCTATGGTGGTAATATTTGTTTATTATTATGAAAATATTACAGAATGAATGGATGTCAAATTTATATAGAATTTGGCAGTTAATATTCAATTGTTTATAAAATCGATTCAATTTTCACAGGCATTTACGCATGCTTAGTTGTAGTTTTTAAAAGTGTCGATGAAAAGAACATATAAGTGACATTTTGTAGTAGTGATAGTAGCTTTGCAAAGTGTCACTAAAATAAGTTCCAATGGCACTTATATCCATTTAATGGCACAAATGAATTGGATTTAGTGGCATTTATGAAGTTGTTATAAATATCAATTGTGGCATAACAAGTGTCATTAAAAATTCATATCGTGGCAATTTTTAGATTGCAAGTCTTCTTTAATGGCACTTGATAGCGTCACGAATAGTGTCTACCATGACATTAAAGTGTCACTGCAAGTTTTTAGCCCTAATGGTGTAATGGCACTTACAAGTGTCACTGAAGTGCCACTAACTCTTTTTTTAATGGCATTTGATAGTGTCACAAATTGTATCTATCATGACATCAAAATGTCATTGAAAGTTTTTAGCTATGATGGTGCAGTGGCACTTGCAAGTATTTACCGTGGCACTAGTATCTACCGTGGCACGGGTATAAATGACACTAGTTCAAAATGCCACAAGACTAAAAAATGTCATTAGAAGAATAGTTTTGTGCCACTTTCAAATGTCACTAAACTAAGAAAATGTTGTAGTGACCATATATGCCCATAATAAAATCATGAATAGGGATTGGAACAAAACTTTATAGGTTAGTAAATATGGCCACACAGAAAAAGTGCCACGGTGATATACTGTCCGACTCTTTTATTGGAGATTGCAAGTTTGAGTCCCATATGGGCAAATACTAAATAAATGAATAATAAATAAGCAGTGCTTGTGGAGGGAAGGAATTAATATCAATAGATGCAACTATGCATGTAGGTCTATTTTATTTTTGGCTGGATGATGTATAACCTTAGAAACTAGTAATTAACTGAATATTAGACAAGCAAAGAAGGTTAATCTCTGGCACAATCCAACGTTGTCTTTGTTTTGGAGAGAATATTTTCTAATATATATTGTATTTTTTAGTGTTTGATATGATAAAATAACTAAAATGACACCACAATGGAATTTTAGGGATTATACTTTTAGGGATTTTTAATAGTGAAAATTTTGTTACAAAAACATTTACAAACCAATTTCAGTTATTGCAAGAATAGTTATTAAAATGTTGTCTAGAAAAAAAATTTTAAAAAAAAAACAAACAAACAAACTTCTAGCGACAATTTTGAAAAATATTGCTAATAAATGCACTTTTAGAGATAAAATAATCTGATCTCAAAAAGATTTATTTTTTGAGACAAAATATTGGTCCCAAAGGATAAAAATTCATCACTAAATATATATATAATAATAATATTTTTAGCAACAAAAATATTTGGTTCCTAAAAAATAATTGTCCCTTAACTTTTGTCTCAAAAACCTTAATTTGTGATGGTGTGAACGAAAAGTAAATTTGTTTGGGTGGAAAACGTTTTCTACCTCCGTCACTATGACCGCTAGTGAAATTACTAGAACATTTAATTTAAAGGTTATGACCAAAGATGAGAATATTTTTTACAAATAACACTTCGTGAAAAGTGAGCGTAAATGTCAATTTCCGACAACAGTTTAACAACCATTAAAGAGCAAGAATTATACTGACATGCAATTTCAAAGAAAAGGCACAACGAAATGCTGGTTTTAAAAGGGATAAATGGTAATTTAGGCACACAATCTTAGTTGGAACACCTTACATGAACACATTTTTGATATATAATATAGTCAAAGCAAAGGAGAAAAAGTGAGAGTTATTTAAGCAATAGATTAAAGGTTGCTGATGAAGATGATTAACGATCACATGAACACTTATCGAAGAGGCAAGCATAATTAACATAAAGCCACCACTTGTACTCTCTACTGACTGGTGGGAGTGGCTAACCATTCTTGGAGGACATTGGAAGTAACCTTGATCAGTAAAAAAAATAAACATGCTTAGTTCACTTACCCCCAAAAAAAAAAAAAAAAAAAAAAAAAAAAAAAAAAAAAAAAAACTTTAGTCTACTTACTCATAGTTGGAACATGAATAGATTACAATAAAAAATATAAAGAAAAGAAAATGAGAAAATGAAATTGAGATGCTTCAAAAGAAGAACGATGTATTTTGGTAGAGTAATGTTATATGTAAACGAGTTTCTTATCAGACTTTCTTACCACTAGTCACAAATTTAGTAAGATCCATATTAATAACTATAGGTGGAATTCATGTCTTTGTATTTAGTGATAAGAAATTCGAATAAAAAATATATTTTGAGTATAGCATTCTCTATTTCGGTATGCATATGCATCGGTCGAGAGGGTATGCCTCACACCTTTGGTTTTCATGTTAAAAACCTCTTCCAACTTCCTAGTTTTGGTTCAACCGTTCATTCGTGTAAATATTTTTGATCTTATGCAATTCGCTAATAACACTCCCCATTGAACATGCAACCCCAATTCGTAGAACGGAAACCATGCAGTCTTTAATCCACCTTCTTGTGTTGTGCTCCAATAGAATACAGGGATGCACAATCTCCATCACTCGATCAGGCAATGCATTCTTAACGAAGTAATGAAGATTTAGATGATTCTTAAACATATCATCAGTTGGTCTCAAACCTGTAAACATTTCCAGTAAAAGAATCCCAAAGCTATATACATCCCCTAGTGTGGAAGCCATGTCCCCCATGCCATACTCTGCAAATTGTTACTAATGTTAGTGTGAAAAGTGAGCCTATAGTTAGTTGACATATGTATAATAATTTTTGTAAGGCAATTTTAATGTTGTATGATGACCTTAACCTCAAATCTCTCAATAACAATATTTTTTGTTGGTGCGTGCGAGTGACTGAGTGAGATCATTGTTACGATTCACATAGTTTAATTTTATTTTTCATTGAAGCAAACAGAAATTAGTCTTGCATGGAAAGGTATATCAAAATCAATATACAAGTTTCCAAGAATTGAGTAAGATATTGGAAAATGCTTTGGTTCCGAAGCAATATAATAATTCTTTCAACAAGTAGATACCATGTACTATTTTGATTCGGCTGAACTTTCTTACTAGAATTACATAAATAATTTATTTTATTTTTTTAAAGGAAAAATAAGAAAGACAAGATATAACAAAGGAGGCGACATAGAGTATTAACTCAGGTGGAAACACACATTGGGAGCATTCAGAAATGACAGAATATGTATAAAAAAAAAAAAAAATTCTTTGAAAAGATGTAGGTGCCCACTATTTTGTAGAAACCCATGGTTTTTTGTATGGTTGTTTATGCTAAATTAATTCTACCATGCAAGCTGTACATATATGTATGTGTATATATATATATTACTTTTCCTATTGCAAGTTGAGTTTTTCTACTCCAAGGAAATTGAAAAGATTTTGTACCTGGAGCAACATAGCCTATGGTTCCCTTTATCGGAACTGAATTGCTTTGACCCTGTGCCACATCACTTGAAACGGTAGAAATAATTTTTGCTAACCCAAAATCTCCAATATGGGCTGTCATCTCATCATCCAAAAGAATATTACTTGGCTTTAGATCAACATGAATAATTGTCGACTCACAACCACAATGAAGATACTTAAGTGCAGAGGCAACATCAATGGAAATGTCCAGCCTCTGGATTAGTTTAAGATTTCTAGGTTCTTTGAGCTGCTCATGGTCTCCCACGTCAACTTGATGCAACCAGTTGCCCAAGTTTCCATTAGCCATAAATTCATATACCAAAGCTTTGAATTCATTACCATGGAAATCCACACTGGAACAAACGCTCAAAATTTTCATTAGATTTCGGTGCCTTATGGCTCTTAGTGCCTTGCATTCTGACATGAAGCTCTTAGAACCTCTCTGGTATGAAGATTGAGAACTTTCACTGCGACAACCATCTGAATGTTATCAAGAATCCCTTTGTAAACTGAAGCATAGCTCCCAACACCAATTAGATTAGCCTCTGAGAATCCATTGGTGGCTTTGAGAAGCTCTGCATAAGAAACCCTCAAAAATCGATGCATGATTGATGGCGTGCAAGAGGCATTCTTTTTTGAAACACGATGTCGTTGAAGAAATATAAATATAAAGAAGCTAACTAACAAACATAAAAATATCACAACACCAACCACCACTGGGATCACTATCATTTTGTGAGACAACTTATTCTTGCTTGATTTGGAGGATGGACAAGGAGGAAGGTCTAATTCAGCAATTCCTCCACAAAGATCATTATTTCCTACAACTGAAATCGCACTCACATTTTGAAACACTCCTTGTATTGGAACTTGTCCACCTAGCCTATTAAAAGACAAATTCAAGATATCTAGTTGAAACTCACCTAGATAACTTGGGATAAGCCCCGACAAATTATTTAGCGAAAGATCCAACACTCTTAAACCCCTTAGTGTTCTCAAGCTTTGAGGTATCTCACCCTCAAATGAATTATCTTCCAAGTGAAGCCATTCCAGACTCAAACAACTACTGAGAGTGTTTGGTATGGGTCCTGATAATTTATTATGGGATACATCCATGTATCCGAGATTTTTCAAAGACCCGACTTCTGATGGAAGAGAACCGGTTAGTGCATTGTGATCTAACATGAGGAATGATGAAAGGGTTGAGAGCTTCATAATTTCAGGGGGTATTGGACCGTTGAGATTATTTTGAGAAAGGTATAATTCCAACAAGCTATGACAAGTGCCCAGACTCGGAGGTATGCTCCCATGGATGTTATTTTCTCCCAAGTTGAGAGTAATCAACAAAGTCAAATTACCAAGTGAAGATGGAAGTTCTGTGAATTTGTTCCTGTCTAAGAATAGAGCATGCAGATTATGAAGTCTGCCAATAGAGGATGGAATAGGGCCAGCAAGATTGTTCACTGCCATAGATAAGCAAGTGAGGTTGAGGAGGTTCCCGATGCCTGAAGGAATGCTTCCATGTATTTGATTAATCTGCAAACCTATCCAACTAAGATATGTGGAGAGATTAGCTATGGAGTCAGGCAATGAACCTCTAAAAAGATTGCTACCCGCATCAATAGTTTGTAAAATGGTGCAATTTGTTAGAGATGAAATAAAAGTGAGGTCATCCTGCAACCGATTTTGAAAAACACTTATCCATCGAAGACCTCGAAGTTTTCCAAGGTCTCTCGGCATTGTCCCGCTGAAATCATTTGTAGAGAAGAATATCGAAGACCCAGATGTTTTCGAAGATCTCTCGCCATTGTCCCGCTGAAATCATTTTCAGGGAAGTATATATCTTCAAGTTTTGAAGCGTTTGACAGTGAAGTAGGAAGTGTTCCAGTAAACAAATTGGTGAAAAGATAAAGAAACTTAAGATTGGGGAGTGTGGAGCCTATTTCAGGAGGAATATTTCCTTCAAGTTGGTTATCAGCTACTGATAACCAAATGATGGTGGAGATATTGTAAAGGCCAGATGGAACCTTGCCAGAAAGGTTATTCACAAATAAGCGGACATATCTCAGGCCTCGAAGCCTTGCAATTTCCTCCGGAATCTCCCCATGCAAATTACATTCTGCTAAAGAGATTTGGTAAAGAGATGAGAGGTTTCCAATGAAAGGAGGGATGGTACCTGAAAGCTTGTTTGTACCCAGGGCTAAAGTTCCAAGCCTTGACAAAGTGCCCAACTCAGCTGGGATGTTTCCGGTTAGGTTGTTGTCGATCAAGTTCAGCCATTCAAGTTTTAAGCAGCGAGAAAGGTTGTTGGGTATTCCACCGCCAAACGAATTGTTGCTGAATTCTATTGTTTGTAGCCGAAACAAGCGACCCATCTCCTGTGGGATTGGGTCATGGAAGCTATTGTTTTGAAGTGAAAGATTAGTTTGAGAGAGTGAGAGAAGGTATAGAGCGAGAGAGAGACTCTGAAATGTTTGTATATACATTAATTAGGTTTCCTATATGAGGTGAGAGCGATCCAACCAGGCCTTGGGAATCTAGAGTGAGCCCAATAACTCTATCAGGATGTCGACGACCGCACAAAATGCCGTTCCAGTGACAGTGGTGGACTGAATGATTCCAGGAAGTGAGGGCACCGAATGGGTCTTGAACTATTGCAGCCTGAAAGGCCACCAATGCAAGTCGATCTGTCTCATTTGGCATGATGCTACTGGCTGGAGGGATGTTGCACAAGTAGCACCACCACCACACAAGAGCAGTGTACAGAACAATAAGCGACCTTGCCATGATTTTTTTTTGGTTAAATTTTTGTTCTTGATGAATTAGGCACTTGCATATGATGGTGTGCTGAGTGTGTAATGTGTATATATAATTTGAAATTTCCCAACTATAGCTACTAGCTAGTTCTTGTTTTTTGGTCAATTAATTATACTACTATTAAAATGAGACCATTAAAAAAAAAAAAAGTTAATTAAAGACCTCCCTAAAGTAACGTATAGATGACAATTAAGTAGGTGGATTCCTTCTTTCATATTAAAACAAAAAGCAAAAAAACAAAAGCAAAAAACAAGACCGTAAATGAGTGGAATCCTTCACCGGTCTATTCTGGGATTCTTGCTGTGCCACACAACAAGCTGTTGTGAGTTTTTGTGGATGCTCGTTCCGAATCTTTTTCAATAATTCAATCCGTTAACATGATTTTGTTAATTTTTTTAAAACAATTAGGACCTGATCATAAGCCTACGGATGTTTGATTAATTTGATTTTTTTCATTTATGTTTTCAAACAAAATTTAAACAGTTAATTATTCGACTAGTTCAGTGAGAACTCCATCACACCTACATCGAGGCTAAAGCTAAGACCCTTTCGTGTTTTGAGCACTAAGAAATATATTTAATCCCAACAAATGACTATAAAGATTCAAACTCAAGTTTTGAGCGAGTAAATCAAAAGTTTTACCACTAAACCAATCCCAGTTAGTATAGTTAGTTATAAATAAACAGGTGATTTGCTTCATATCAAAGCATATTTATACTTCATGTCATTGACTATTTAGATTTTATATAGTTCTGTATTAGGGCTGGCTTTGAACATTTAGGGGCTCAAAGCGAAAAATTGAACAAATATTATCACTGTATCACTTAAACATTACGGTTCTTGCATTTTTAGTTGCAAAATTGAACCAAGAGCTCCTAATTGTAATCCAATTAATTCTTCTATATTTTCTTAGAAGTATGATTAAATGAACAATGCATTACATTATTTCACAAACAACAATCAATTCAATTCTAGATATTTCAATTTTTAAGTAAAGTCAACATGCAATTGAAGTAAAACTTGAAATGACACAAAATCTAAAGGCATTTAGAGATGATATTAAGATTTAAAAAAGTTCAATCTCATAATGGCGAATTAAGTTAGAGACAATTTTGGTAAAGTGAAATCAATTACTTCACTACAAGAAAATGAGCTATTTGAGTCCCATTATTTGTGACAGAAACATTTGCTGACTCAAAAATGTGTTATTAGCGTCGGCAAAGTAGGACCGTCTCAAAAAAAATTTACTTAGTGTTATTATTTGAGTCGGCAGACTATGCCGTCACAAAAAAAAATTTATTTGCGTTGGCCAGATTTTTACCGTCGGAAACAAAAATTATTTAATTTTTTTTTCCACTTTTTTGGCTCCAAAAACTACATCGCGCGCCATTTTTTCGCGCCATTCCAGGAAATAGTAAAATATTTGTGAAAAATGTTTTAAAAATTAATAAATACACAAAAATACGAAAAATGTATTAATTTTTATTTTATTTTTTTGCATTTTTAATATTTAGTGAATTTTTTAAAGATTTTTTTCACAAATATTATACCTTTTAAGTGTATTTATGTTAGGTATGTCTAAAAATTAAAAAAGAATACTTAAAATATTTTAAAAAATTAGTGAAAACAAAAAATATACGAAAAAAAAGTAGAATTTTTTAAAAAGTGAATTCTGGAAATTAAAACTAAACAGAGTGATTGTTTTTAGTTTGGTATTAAGCGCAAGATTTAGTCGGATTTTGGTAAGTTGAAATCAAAGTAATTTTTTTTCTTTTTTCTTTTTTGATAACTCAGGTATCCCCAACCCGCTGATTTTAAGGGAAGCCATGACTAATCCTGAGGGCCCTGAAGTTAACGACCGGGCAAACCTCCAGTGGCCCCAAGGGGTGACTCGAACTCGAGACCTATGAATTTTATCCTCCAGACTTTACCATTCGGCCACTTACCTTGGGGTTGTTGAAAGTAATTGAGATCCACCATTTATAAAAACAATTTTGCTTGTGTGTTGGTGATAAGGACTGGAGTTATATAGGTGAGTTTTGATGTTAAAAATTAAAATAATTGGAGCCTTCATTTAATTGAAGTTAACAAAAATAAAATTAAAATCAATACTATAAGGATTTTTTCTAAATTAAGACCCTAATTTTTAGTTTAAATTTGAGATCTAAACTGACGGATTTGCCGGCTTGCCTCGGCCCGTATATAGATTAATAAATTAAACTGGTATTCAAGTTTGAAGTTTGAATATGTGCTGAACGTGTTTTGGTGCTTGAATATAGTATGCTTAGCTTTAGCACTTGGTGTTTGGAGTTTTCTGTGAAAGTCAAATGTTGACTAATAGCAGGCCAGGCTGACTCTTTTTTTTGGGGGGGCGGGTTGGATGTTTGGGTGAAATTTTAAAAATGGTAAATTACAAATATATTTTTTGAAATTTGATTAAAATATTAATTGTCATATGTGATTTTAAAAATTATATTCTATCTTGAGATTTCTAATTTCATAATAAATCGTCATTTTTATTAATAAATCATTAAGTCAATTAATAATTTTTAATGATGTTAAAAATACGTTTCAATTAATAGTTTTTAATGATGTTAAAAATATGTTTCAATTAATAATTTAAGTAATTTTATTTTTGTATTGGAGAGCAATTAAGAATTTTATTTTTTAGTTAAAAATGTTAAATAAAAAAATTCTAGTAAGGGGATATTTGTAATTTTTCAAACCACAGAGGGCAATCTGTACTTTAAGCAAACCTCAGGGGGTGTATTTGTAATTTATCCTTTTAAAAATGAAGTCTTTATACATTTAAAAAAAGGTAAATTATGTAAATGGTCCATGTAATTTATATGATGTATCAATTTGGTTCTTATTATTTTAATTTGCTCAATCTTGCCATTTAGTTTAACGAATTATGTCAATTTGGTCCCTTTCAAAATTGAGCAAATTAAAATAATATGGACCAAATTGATATATCGTGTAAACCACAAGGACCAAATTGACAAATCATTTCAGCACATGACAATTTTCCATCCACAAAACCTAACGGTTGTTATTTATTGGACCAATAGGATACAATTTGTTAAATTAAGGAGCAAAATCTAGCAAATTAAAACAATAGGAACTAAATTGATACATCGCGTAAACTACAGACCATTTACATAATTTACCCTTTAAAAAAAATTATTAGGAATTTTTTTTTAAGCATTTATATCTCAATTAGTCTCAATCAGTCCATAATATATTTTTGTATTTCAATAAGTCATATTATTTGAATATTTGATCTACCAAATCTAATTATCATATTTAAGTATTTTATGGATATTTTTACCCTTATAAATATTTTTTTAATGCTTAACAACTTAATAATGTGAACATTCATTTTATTTTATTTTTGGAGGGGATGAATATTCATATTTGACAATATAAATATTCACATTGACGTGTAAATATTCATATTGACAATGTGAATGTTCACATCACGAAACATTCATTATCAATGTCAATATTATTATTAGAGATATTTTGATAACTATATTACTCATAGGACTTATTGGTACATAAGAAAATAATTTGAACCAAGTGAAACATAAGCCTCCTCATAATTATAAAGTCCTATATCAAGGACAAAAAAAAAAAAAAAAAATAGTCCTTTTTTTTTCTTCTAAACTTGTACCTATACAAAATTTTCTTGCTTATACAAAAACTAAAATTATTATTATTTTTTTTATCTGTGCTATGCAAGCAAATTATTCATAACTTTATTACATAGTGCCATAATACATATCACAAATATTCATAATTTTATTTAAAAAAAAAATTGATTTTTTTGTTTTAAACGATGTACACCTTTTTTTAAGTGCACGTTGTAAATTTTTCCTTGATGATTGTAAAAAATCGTGGATCACTAATGTTTTTTCTTACCAAAACTTATTTTTGTAGCGAAATTTAGAACATCTCCAAACAATGATAATGAAAAAAGTTTTCCAAAATTCACAATTTTTTTCCTTTTTCCTTCTAATAACTAATTACTTTGGGTTAATTGGTGAAAACTCTATTCCTATATGTCACCTGTCATTTAGTCCAAACTTTATTATTTTCTCATGATAAGGACACGCATTGAAAAATCATTGCAAAAGTTGCTGAAAAATTAGCCAAAAAAATCACCGGCAGGCGACAATTGATTGTGGGGCCAATGGTAGTTGATAGTAACGACTAGTGGCAGTAGCTAATGGCAATGACTTGGACAGATATGTGAATAGATTGGCGAGACATGCACACATTTGAACAGAGAGTTAGACAAATAGATGACACATGTACAGATAAATAGGTGCATTTGAATAAATAATCAACATTTGAACAGATAGACAGATGGTTAAGCTTTTGAACAGATAGTTAAACTTTTCAACAAATAGCATGTCTTTTTAAACAAAAATCAGTGTGTTTTGTTTCAATTTTTTGAAAATTAAGTTTTTTTTTTAATTTTTTGTGTTTTTTTTAGTGAATATTTTAAAAATTTTAAGCAAATTTTTTTTTTTTTTACTTTTTTAGATACATCTTACTTAGATATATCTAAAAAATAAAATATTTGTAAAAAAAATCAATAAATACGCAAGAATAGAAAAATATACTGAATTTTAGTTTTTTTTTTGTTTTTTTTTATTTTTGGTATTTAGTGAATTTTCCGAAGATTTTTTTCACAAATATTATACTTTTAAAGTGTGTTTATGTTAGGTGTATCTAAAAATTTTAAAAATTGCTTAGAATATTAAAAAAAATTAGTGAAAACAAAAAAACATGGAAAATAAAAAAAAAATTAATTTTTTGAAAAGTGAATCCTGAAAATCCAAACCAAACAAGCTGAATGTTCTTTTGATCCAAAACGATTTAAGTTTGGACCTATTAACTCAACAGTTTTAGAAATGAACTTTGGACGTGAGTGTCTAATTACTTTCTCAATATACACTCCAACATTCTAACTTTCTTTTTTAGATAAAATTGTATCAAACTTTATCATCAATGACACATTGGAAACAAAAAAAACATATCAGGTAAATTATATATTGTTCTCTTATAAGGTTCGGAGAAAATACACCAACTCTATAGTTTTAGCATAATTATATTAAGTTTTCTCAAAATTTTAATTGGCATGGCATTTAACCTCTTTTCTTTTTTCTTTTTTTTATCAAAAAATGTATTAGTTATATAGAAAAAAAAAATGATATTGTCATACATTTTATTTATTCTAGGATTTTCATACCACCTATATTAATCTTATTAAAAGAAAAAGTAATGTAATTACACGCAAATTATAAAACTTATTATATTTTGTCCAAATACCAAGGACCAATAGGATACAATTTGTTAAATTAAGGAGCAAAATCTAGCAAATTAAAACAATAGGAACTAAATTGATACATCGCGTAAACTACAGACCATTTACATAATTTACCCTTTAAAAAAAATTATTAGGAATTTTTTTTAAGCATTTATATCTCAATTAGTCTCAATCAGTCCATAATATATTTTTGTATTTCAATAAGTCATATTATTTGAATATTTGATCTACCAAATCTAATTATCATAGTTAAGTATTTTATGGATATTTTTACCCTTATAAATATTTTTTTAACGCTTAACAACTTAATAATGTGAACATTCATTTTATTTTATTTTTGGAGGGGATGAACATTCATATTTGACAATATAAATATTCACATTGACGTGTACATGTTCACATTGACGTGTAAATATTCATATTGACAATGTGAATGTTCACATCACGAAACATTCATTATCAATATGAATATTATTATTAGAGATATTTTGATAACTATATTACTCATAGGACTTATTGGTACATAAGAAAATAATTTGAACCAAGTGAAACATAAGTATGTGAAGAGAAATTTGTGAATAAATGTCCCAAAAAAAAAAAAAAAATTAGTCCTTTTTTTTTCTTCTAAACTTGTACCTATACAAAATTTTCTTGCTTATACAAAAACTAAAATTATTATTATTTTTTTTATCTGTGCTATGCAAGCAAATTATTCATAACTTTATTACATAGTGTCATAATACATATCACAAATATTCATAATTTTATTTAAAAAAAATTGAATTTTTTTTTTTTAAACGATGTACACCTTTTTTTAAGTGCACGTTGTAAATTTTTCCTTGATGATTGTAAAAAATCGTGGATCACTAATGTTTTTTCTTACCAAAACTTATTTTTGTAGCGAAATTTAGAACATCTCCAAAAATGATAATGAAAAAAGTTTTCCAAAATTCACAATTTTTTTTCTTTTTTCCTTCTAATAGCTAATTACTTTGGGTTAATTGGTGAAAACTCTATTCCTATATGTCACCTGTCATTTAGTCCAAACTTTATTATTTTCTCATGATAAGGACACACATTGAAAAATCATTGCAAAAGTTGCTGAAAAATTAGCCAAAAAAATCACCGGCAGGCGACAATTGATTGTGAGGCCAATGGTAGTTGATAGTAACAACTAGTGGCAGTAGCTAATGGCAATGACTTGGACAGATATGTGAATAGATTGGCAAGACATGCACACATTTGAACAGATAGTTAGACAAATAGATGACACATGCACAGATAAATAGGTGCATTTGAACAAATAATCAACATTTGAGCAGATAGACAGATGGTTAAGCTTTTGAACAGATAGTTAAACTTTTCAACAAATAGCATGTCTTTTTAAACAAAAATCAGTGTGTCTTGTTTCAATTTTCTGGAAATTAAGTTTTTTTTTTTATTTTTCGTGTTTTTTTTAGTGAATATTTTAAAAATTTTAAGCAATTTTTTTTTTTTTTTTACTTTTTTAGATACATCTTACTTAGATATATCTAAAAAATAAAATATTTGTAAAAAAAATCAATAAATACACAAGAATAGAAAAATATACTGAATTTTAGTTTGTTTTTTTTTTATTTTTTTTATTTTTGGTATTTAGTGAATTTTCCGAAGTTTTTTTTCACAAATATTATACTTTTAAAGTGTATTTATGTTAGGTGTATCTAAAAATTTTAAAAATTGCTTAGAATATTAAAAAAAATTAGTGAAAACAAAAAAACATGGAAAATAAAAAAAATTTAATTTTTTGAAAAGTGAATCTTGAAAATCCAAACCAAACAAGCTGAAACATTAGATGAGACTATTGTCGATTTTTTTTTTTTTACAAAAATATTAGAGATTTCAAGAGTTCTACTAATTTTTTTACTAAATGACTCGTGGAATTTACGTGTTATTTTTTTAAAAAGAATATTTAATGGTGTAATGTGTGTTATAAAAAAAAATTTAATTAAAATTAAAATTAAAGTATGATTTTAATTATTTATTTTGATAATATTGACGCTATCGTTTCATAAAATTGTTACTTGAATATTTATATATGTTACTTTTAGTTAAATTATTTGTGTATTTTGACAATTTTAGTTCTATTATGTTATAAAAATGTAATTATTATATAATAATTTTGTATGATATATATATTAAATTATAAAATAGTAAAATAAATACTCATTTTAATATTAAAAATAATAATTATAACTAGAAAAAAAATTAGTAATATAAAATTAAAAGTAATTCTAACTATTTAATTTTCTCTTATATTAATTGAAAAATAAAAATATACAGAAATAGAAACTATATAAAATTTATTAGATTTTATTATTAAAATTAAATATAAATATGTTGTAGTTGGACATATAATAATTTTATATGATATATATATATATATATATATATTAAATTATAAGATTGTAAAATAAATACTCTTAATTAAATTAAAATATCAATTATATAAAAGAAATTCAATAACGACTGACCAAGAAAAAATCACATAATAACATCTAAACCCAAAAAGAAAAAATAATGAAAGCATCCAAATGATAAATACATCTCAGTGTGTGTGGTGATTAATAATTTGTAATACGATGTCAAAACATAAAATAACTTATTGTTTAATAATTGAAAGAGTAACTCAAGCACTAAATTCAAACTTTAGAGGTTTCTCGAGAATATCATTATTATGCAGGTTTTTCTTCATACGAGTTGTGATTATATAAAATCATGAAGAAAATAAAGTATAATTTCATATATAAAATTACTATAAAATTTAAACGACAAATCCATAATATAAAATAATATAGTATTGGTATTGGACATAGAATAATGCACCAAAAAATAAGAAGAAGAAAAAAAAAGGGCAATTTAGCATTAAAAAAAAATCCTAATACCCTTGAAAGAATTAAAAAGAAAAACATGAAATGCAACATTGGTATTAGATTTATAGATTATCTCAATTTACCACAAAAATATATATGGAAAAGAAATATTTGTCAAATGGAGTCCATATAAAATAGGTAAAGTTAATATAGTTTAAATTAGGTTTGGATTTATATAAAACTCTATATGTAATTAAGAAAATACATACTGACGTGGCTCTCTTAGAAAAAGTAAGACTTTATAATATGCCAGCTAAGTATTAGAAAAACATTACTTTTAATAATATATATATATATATATATATATTATGTCTCATATAAGTGTGAGACAGAAGGACTTTACAAGAACATAAAAAACATGAATCCCCGCAAAATCAAACCACACAGCCCAAAATATATATATATATGATGTCTCCTATAAGTGTGAGACTCATACCATGTGAGTCTCGTACCCATATAAAATATTTGATAAAAATTTTAATAAAACTTTCAGAGTCTCTAACATTATTTATTATTATTATTATTATTATTGTTATTATTATTATTATTATTGTGGTTTGTTAGAGGTTTTTCCGGCTACAACTGAACCTCGAACACCCCTTGAAGGAAGTAAACATATAATATACAGAATTAAAAAAAAGAAAAAGAAAAAAAAGATAACTTATTACGATATTTTATTTTGTCTTTTTTATGTTTTAACTATTTCTTAACATTAACTTTTAAAGTTTTTTTTTTAATTTTATAAATTTATTCTTAAAATTAATTTTTTTAATCTAAAATTAAATAAAAAAATATCACATCACATAATATAAAATATATTAATATATTTAACACGCACCTTTAACATAAATTTAAAAACTTAGGGTAAATTATATTGACACCTCCCTAAGGTTTCTATTAATGCAGATTTCTTTTCACATTTGAAATATTACATTCACCTTCTGAAAATTTGTATTCTCATTATAAATCACCATTTGGATTGCTGATGTTATACCTTAAAATTTTTTAAATCACCATCTTGTCCTTTTTCTTACTGTGCCCTCATTTGGCATGAAGAATTTTGGGGCTAAAAGGCTGAAGATAAGGGACAGGAGTCCTGAAGCAAAGAGGGGACTTAATTAAGATAAGGATAAACCTCTTAGGGAGTTTATCTCTATCTCCTAAAGGGTCCAGAGTAAGTACTAAGATTGGGGTACATAGAAGTCATATTTCTAGTTGGATTTGGATTAAGTATATTATAAAAGAGAGGCACAACTATAATCATTTTATTTTTTCTCTTAATTTTTTCTTCCTATCATCATAACTGTATTCTACAACTTTTCATCATTAAATTTTACTTGAACATATTCTTATTGAGCGATGATATACAAACATGAATTTTATATAGAATTTTCAAATACAATGATACAGTTTAATGGTGACCTTTCACTTTAAAACAAAACACTCATAAACATAAATTATATTTACAACAATATCACTATCACAACATTATTACAATATTTTTTGTATAAATTTTTATATATGAATATAATTTTTCATTTTTATTTCCACTATTATATCTAGATTAGATCAATTTAATTTAGATATAACTAGTTAGGTGAATAGAGAAATAATATGATCACCTTATTTGATTCTAATTTTCTGAATTTAATTTTTTAAAAATTGAGTTCTTTTTTTAGGGAATTTTTAAAAATATTTTAGGCAATTTTTTTTTTTTTACTTTTTTGTATTTGGTGAATTTCAAAAAAATCACAAAATATTATATTTCTTAAGTATATCTAGGTTACGTATATCTAAAAAATAAAAAAATTCTTGAAATATTAAAAAAAAATCAATAAAAATAAAAAAAATACAAAAAATAAAAAAACTCAATTTTTTGTGTGAGTTAAACCAAATAAGATGATTGTTATTTTGTAAAAAATGACATGAACAAAATACCGGTATTATTTTATTATTTTATATGTATAGAGGTTAAGAGACAAATATGTCATTTTAATCTTATAGAAGGTAAGTGTAATTTTTCAAATATAAGGGAAGTGTAACGCCCTCAAAAAAAATACATAAAACCCATCAATTTATACATGCAATGGTATAAGAGAAATCAACACCTTTCTATTCATCAGAGTAGTTCTTACAACAGTATTACATGTTAACAACAAAAGAAAATGCCCAACGGGCTTACAGCTTTCCAAGTCAACACTTGGTTACAAAAAGAAGAGTACTAACTCTGTACAAAATAAGCCCTTGGCTTGATATACATGTAATACAAACAAAATAATCAAAAAAAAGTCTTCAATTCCCATAAAATTCCAAGCTATGTCCTTGGAGGTGGCATGCTACCTGTACCTGAAAATGATGTCCCATAAAGGGTGAGCCAACGCCCAGTAGAGGTATGCTAAACACAATAGGAGCAGTAACTAAGACATTAGAAATTGATAAATGTTTGACTCTCATAAACCAATTCATACACCATTTCCATTACATGACCACTGTGTCCATATTTCATTTCATTTTCCATTTCTTATTCAATTCTCAATTCACAACCATGGCTCAGAACCTGGCCAAACACTCTAAATGAGATAATAATTTATATTAAACGTTTCCCATTTCACAATAGATAAGCATACTAGCTGTATCACCATCTCAACAGATAAGCATATGAGCTATATCAACACTTCCATAGATAAGCATTTGAGCTATATCAACACTTCAACGGATAAGCATATAAGCTGTATCACCGGAGTCCATCCCCCATCTTCTCCCAAACATTAACCGGTTTAGAGGTCCATCCCCTATCTTCCCCTAAACCGTGGAGTACATCCATTATCTTCTCTCACATAACACAATGCATATAAACAGTTATCATATACATCATCAAACAATACATAAAGTTAATGTATTCTTTCAACTGTCATATACGATGACACATTCCATTGATTAGTTTTAGTTTGCCTAATCATCATGCATTGTCTACAACAATCAAGACTACCCTCTACCGGTAGCCCAAAGCAATTATTTCTAAACAAATGATTTATCAATATTTCAAAAGTGAGCGATTAATAAATCCAACTTCACTAGTCCATCACATAATGAGTCAATTTCATTATAGTCTACTCAATTCCATAATTTCTCAACAAGTGTCATTCATTACCCTAATGACCCAACATACCCAAACATGGCATTTTCTCCATTTTTCCACAATATTGACCCCAAGGGTCCAAATATTACCAACAACCTCAATATACACATTTTGCAACCCAAATACATATTTATGGTTCAAAATAAAAAAAAAAACCCTCTTTTCAAAATTACACATTTGAAACCCTAGATTCCAAAACCCAAAATCATTTATACAAAAGGTTAAAATCTAGGTCAAAACCCATAAGAGTGAGTAGGAATCCCTACCTCAAATTCGGAGCCCAAGGGAAGGAGATGAAGAAAACCAAAATGCTCTAAGCTCCAAGATCCACGGATCAAAACGAAGCCCTCGACGATCAACACAACTTTTACAAAGGCCAAAGGAAAGGGAAGCACTCTAACTAGATCAAACCCTAGAGAGAAGGGAGTTTCTAGAGAGAGAGGCTCTCAAAATCGGTTTTGGGAAAGTAATAGAGTGAGAGTGAATGTAAAAAGTGATTGAAAAATGCCTAACTGCCTTCTGATATACGACATTCCCACTCGAGCGGAGAACAGGACGCTCGAGCGTCAAGCACAAAAATCTGGACACGCTCGAGCGCAATAAGGCCCGCTCGAGTGCCAAGACACGAGAATAAAGTACATCCGCTCGAGCGTGAAAACCAGTCCGCTCGAGCGTAGATTTTCCCCTCCCAGAACCTACACCAAAAATGCATTACCCGCTCGAGCTCCAACAAGCCCGCTCGAGCGCGACCCGCTCAAGCGTAGGAAATCCGCTTGAGCGTAGAAATCACACCCGCAGAAGTTTTGCAGAGCACCAAAAATACTGAGAGTGTGCAATCTCCGCTCGAGCGCTAGACGACCTGCTCGAGCGGAACGACCAAAAACCTATCAACAAGATTTTAGACCAAGGCTCAACCCACCTGCTCGAAACATGCCCAACACATCCTAAAACTCAAACAATTGGAATCAAAGGATGACAATAAGATAGATACAACTACCAACTCCACAGAACCAAAGTCCGAAATACAACAGATATCTAAAGGAAAAATCGGGATCGCTATAATCTTCCCCCCTTAAAGAATTTCTTCCCCGAAATTAAAGACAAGTTTTTCAAAAACAAGATTTTCTTAATTCCCAACATTATTACAAATGCAAAATTTAACAACTCGACCCATTTCCGGTCATTCCATCTCTATTCAAGAGGCAATTTACCACATATCTCAATATGTATTAACAACATGCTTTCCTCGATATTCATCAATTTCTACATACATGTTTCACAATTCAATATCATATTCCACATTCATGATATATCTCCATTTCTACAATACATTCAACATATACAATGTTATAACAAACTTCCAATTTAAGGCAAGTTTTACAATACTTCCATAAAACAAAACATTCACAATGTTTTACAACTTAAGACATATATAATGCTCTTAAGGTTCAATAAGATTACAAAATTTCCAATGCATGATTACACATCAACAAACAAGTCCGGATATTTCTCGCGGACCTCCAACTCACGTTCCCAAGTGGCTTCCTCCACTCCGTGTTGTTTCTATAAAACCTTCACCAAGGGAATGGTCTTGCCACGCAGGACTTAATCCTGCTTATCCAAGACTCGAACCGGTCTCTCTTCATACGAGGCATCCTCATCTACCTCTAAGTCGGTCCAATCTAACACATGGGACGGATCCGACTCATACTTCCGAAGCATACTCACATGAAACACGTCATGCACTCTGGACAACTGCGGTGACAAAGCCAAATGATAAGCAACCTCCCCAATCCTCTCAAGGATCTCAAAGGGACCGATAAACTGAGGGGATAACTTCCCACTCTTCCCAAACCTCATCAAACCTCGCCTAGGTGATATTTTCAAGAAAACATGATCACTTACCTCAAACACCAAAGGCCTCCTCCTACGGTCGGCATAACTCTTTTGGCAACTATGGGCTGTAACAAGCCTCCTACGGATAAACTCAACCTTTTCCGTCGTCTTCCTAACCAACTCCGGACACAACAAAGGTACATCACCCACCTCGGCCCAACAAACTAGAGACCTACACGGTCGGCCATACAAGGCCTCAAACGGTGCCATACCGATACTCGACTGAAAGCTGTTGTTGTAGGCAAACTCCACTAAGGGCAAGTGCCTCTCCCACGTCCCACTAAAGTTAAGGACATAACCTCGAAGCATATCCTCAAGGATCTGAATAGTACGCTCGAACGGCTCGTCAGTCTGAGGATGATAAGCCGTACTGAAGGTCAACTTAGTGCCCAAGGCACTCTGCAAACTCTACCACAACCTAGCAGTAAAACGAGGGTCTCTATCTGAGATGATCGTCACTGGGACCCCGTGCGACCTCACTATGTCCCGAATATACAAATCGGCAAGATGCTCTACCGAATCTTTCACGCGCATAGGGATAAAGTGCGCCGACTTAGTCAATCGGTCTACAACCACCCAAATAGCATCACTACCCCGCTGAGTCCTCGGAAGACCTACAACGAAGTCCATAGTGACATGCTCCCACTTCCACTCGGCAATAGGCAAGGGTTGCAACAAACCCGCTGGCCTCTGGTGCTCGGCCTTCACTTGCTGACAAGTAACGCACTTCGATACGAAAAGCGCCACATCTCACTTCATACCCCGCCACCAAAACTGGCGACCTAAATCACGATACATCTTAGTGCCTCCAGGATGCACCGCAAGGCGTGAATAGTGAAACTCTTACGCTCGGCAAGACTTCGGTACAAACAAACGGTCTCTGTATCTCACACTCAGGTCGGGATACACCACCAAACCTTTCTCAACCTTCCCATTGGAGACCTTCTCTCGGAGGGATTCCACCTCAAGGTCACCTCTCTGTGCCTCTAACACTCGAGTCACGAGTGTAGGCTGTGCAACAACAGAAAACGAGGCCGCAGCCTCAACGGATTCGCCCAGAAGCAAATCAAACTCGCCAAGTGCACCCAACATCTCCCATTCCCGGATGGCTATACAAGCTACATCACTAATGGATTTCCTACTAAGGGCATCGGCTATAACATTGGCCTTTCCCAGGTGATAGTGCAACTCAAAATCATAGTCCTCAATGAACTCCATCCACCTTCTCCGCCTCAAATTCAAGTCTCTCTGTGTAAACAGATACTTCAAACTCTTATGGTCCAAGAATACCTCGAACCTCTCACCATAAAGGTAGTGCCTCCAAATCTTCAAGGCAAAAATCACGGCTGCTAGTTCTAGGTCATGTGTAGGGTAATTATTCTCGTGTATTTTCAACTGACGTGAGCCATAAGCTACCACTTTCCCCTCTTGCATCAACACACAACCCAAACACTCTCGTGAGGCATCGCAATAAACCACATAACCCAACCCTTTCTCCGGAATAATCAAAACCGGAGTGGTGGTCAATCTAACTTTCAGCTCTTGGAACGACTTTTCACAAGTCTCACTCCACACAAACTTGACCCCTTTCCGCGTCAATCTAGTCAATGGTGAAGCTAGCCTGGTGAAATCCTTCATAAATCGGCGGTAATACCCAGCTAATCCCAGAAAATTACGGATCTCAAAGACACTCTTAGGATGTGCCCAATCTTGCACTGCCTCAACCTTGGACGTATCAACAGACACTCCTTCCCCGGATACCACATGGCCTAAGAACTTGACTTCTCCTAGCCAGAACTCACATTTCCTAAACTTGGCATGCAGCCTATGGGCTCTAAGCAATTCAAGCACCAGTCTCAAGTGCTCCTCGTGTTCCTCCTCAGAAGGCGAATAAATCAAAATGTCGTCCGCGAAAATAACTACAAATCGATCTAAGAATTCCCGGAAGATCCGGTTCATCAAGTCCATAAAGACTGCTGGTGCATTGGTAAGCCCAAACGACAACACCAGAAACTCATAATGGCCATACCACGTACGGAATGCTGTCTTGGGAACATCCTCCTCCCTGACCCTCAACTGGTGGTAACCCGATCTCAAGTCTATCTTAGAGAAACAACGAGAACCCTTCAACTGGTCAAACAAATCATCTATACGGGGCATAGGGTACTTATTCTTAACCATAGCCCGATTCAACTTCCGGTAATCGATACACAATCTCAAGGCACCATCTTTCTTCTTAGCAAAGAGGGCCGGTGCTCCCCACGGTCATTCTGCATTAAAACACATCCCCATATCTAGCAATTCCTGGAGCTGAACTTTCAACTCAACCAACTCTGCTGGAGCAAAACGATAAGGGGGCTTACAGCTTTCCAAGCCTATGGGCTCTAAGCAACTCAAGCACCACTCTCAAGTGTTCCTCGTGCTCCTCCTCTGAAGGTAAATAGATAAGAATGTCGTCCACGAAAACGACAACAAAGCGATCTAGGAATTCCCGAAAGATCCGGTTCATCAAGTCCATAAAGATTGCCGGTGCATTGGTAAGCCCAAATGGCTCACCAGAAACTCATAATGGCCATACCACATACGGAATGCTGTCTTGGGAACATCCTCCTCCCTGACCCTCAACTGGTGGTAACCCGATCTCAAGTCTATCTTAGAGAAACAACGAGAACCCTTCAACTGGTCAAACAAATCATCTATACGGGGCATAGGGTACTTATTCTTAACCGTAGCCCGATTCAACTTCCGGTAATCGATACACAATCTCAAGGCACCATCTTTCTTCTTAGCAAAGAGGGCCGGTGCTCCCCACGGTGAAACACTAGGGCGGATGAAACCCTTATCTAATAATTCCAGGAGTTGAATCTTCAACTCACTCAACTCGGCTGGGGCGAAACGGTAAGGTGCCATAGAAATCGGCGCCGTGCTGGGCACTAAATCAATAGAGAACTCTATCTCTCGGTGAGGTGGCAAACTAACGAGATCCTCGGGAAAGACATCCGAATACTCACAGACCACCCTCGGCAACACAATCTGGGTCTCATCACACTCACTACTCAAAAAGCTACCAAGAAGACCACTAAGCTCACTCCGCCCTCGCAGATCATACACCGGTGGCAACACACTACCAACCCGATCCCCCAAGAAATGGAAACACTCCCCGCTCAAGGTACAAACTGTGACCCTCTGGTGGTAGCAATCAATAACAGCTCGGTATGACGATAGCTAGTCCATACCCAAAATAACATCAAAACCCTTCATGGGCATGACAACAAAAGGAAAAAGAAGCCTACGGTCGGCGACCTCTACATTACAACCTTTACATCCGTGTTTCAAAATCAATTCACCCCCAACAGGTGATACAACACATATAGGAGATACTAATAGTGCCAACTCCAACTCCAACACAGATGCGAATGCAGCAGATACAAAAGAATGAGATGCACCCGTATCAATCAACACACTAGCAACCGAGTTGCAAAACAGAAAGGTACCTCTCACAACTGATGGAGCCGGTACTAGGTCCTGCGCGGTAACAGCATACATGCGCCCTGTAGGCCCCTAATCCACCTGCTCACCTCTAGGAGCAAAAGACTGCTGCACTGACTAGGACGACGAAGCTCCAGGATTGGCCCTCGAGGCCTGCACAGATTGAGCTGGCTAAAAACTCTGCGTCTACCTAGAACCAGACGCTCCTGAAGTGGCACTCAACTGTGGGCAAAACCTTTCAGGTGCCCAGACTGACCACACTGATAGCAAGACAGTGGCTGGCCCCTACCCTGACTCTGGCCCTGAGGTCGAGCCGAAGAAGAAGCAGCTTGCTGACCTCCTCCCCTCTGTGGGCAAACTGAAGACTTGTGACCCAGCTGGCCATAAGTGAAACAAGTCAAACCTCCCTGATTACCTCTCCCGGAGCCTGCACTCGGCACTGGAAAGGTCGATCTAGCCAAACCACCCTGAGACTGCTAAGGGTTAGAACCCCTCTGTCTCCTGCCATCACCCTGACCATCTTGGCTCCTCTTGGAGCCTCTCTTCCCTTCTTCCTCCTCCTGCATCATAATCTCCATATGAGCTGCAGCATCCACCAGACATCTATACTCTCGAATAAAGGACCCTCCAACCCTCAACTTGAGTCCACGCCTCAACTTCCGCTCAAACTCTAAGTAACGGCGTTCCTCGGACGCCACAAGTTCAGGCGTGAACCTGGACAAGCTAGTAAAAGTAGCCTCAAACTCGGCCGCTGACAAACCCTGCTATTTAAGCTGGCAAAACTACTCCCTCAGCTTCTCCCTAGTAGCTAAAGATAAGAACTTCTCCTGGAAAGCATTCACAAAGGCCTCCCATACACCACCAACACTGCCCTTCTCGTACTTCCACCACTGACCCGCATCTCCCTTCAGTTGGAAGGATGCCAAGGTCACCTTTAAAGCCCCGTCCTCGATGCCAAGCATCTCGAACGTCTTCTCCATCTGTTCCAACCACTCGTCAGCCTTAAGTGGCTCCTTCTGATCCCCAACAAACTCGTCCGGGTTAGACCGGAAGAATTCCCTCTTCAGAAAAGAAGGCCCTGCCTCAGCAACGTGGACTTGATCCTAATTCCCAGCTCTGAGAATACCCAAAGCTCCTGCTATCTCTCGGGCCAAGGCACTCATAGCCTGCTGACCCGCTGGCTCAGCCACATTGGCCAGACCAACTCCTTCCTGCATTGTCGGAACGTCGTCTGGTAAAGGCATCTCCTGCCTACCACGCCTACCATGCCTACCACCTCGTCCTCATCCTGACATCCTAATAAAGGTGACAAGAACATTAGCACATTCATGAATGTGCTGAAACTAAACACTCGCGTCCTACTACATGGACAACTGTAATTCACTCCACATAAGCACATAAACACATAAGCACTTACGAATTTAATTTCCGGATAATAATAGTTCTGAGGTGTTACTAGAGTTCCGGTTAGAAACAGCATTGATCAAGTGCTTTTCCAACAAGACTCACAGAAACCCTAGGACCCAATCAATATCTTAGAAACTAAATCCCATACCCAAGTAGTCACATGAACATGTTATCACATAAGCACATAACGGTACACACAAGTCTCTAACAAGCGAGACAAACCCATTGTGATACTAATCACTTCCCACGTACCCAAAGTATTCGAACCCGGTAAGCTTTGATACCAAGTTGTAACGCCCTCAAAAAAAATAAATAAAACCCATCAATTTATACATGCAATGGTATAAGAGAAATCAACACCTTTCTATTTATCAGAGTAGTTCTTACACCAGTATTACATGTTAACAACAAAAGCAAATGCCCTACGGGCTTACAGCTTTGCAAGTCAACACTTGGTTACAAAAAGAAGAGTACTAACTCTGTACAAAATAAGCCCTTGGCTTGATATACATGTAATACAAACAAAATAATCAAAAAAGAGTCTTCAACTCCCATAAAAGTCCAAGCTATGTCCTTAGAGGTGGCATGCTACCTGTACCTGAAAATGATGTCCCATAAAGGGTGAGCCAACGCCCAGTAGAGGTATGCTAAACACAATAGGAGCAGTAACTAAGACATTAGCAATTGATAAATGTTTGACTCTCATAAACCAATTCATACACCATTTCCATTACATGACCACTGTGTCCATATTTCATTTCATTTTCCTTTTCTTATTCAATTCTCAATTCACAACCATGGCTCAGAATCTGGCCAAACACTCTAAATGAGATAATAATTTATATTAAACATTTCCCATTTCACAATAGATAAGCATACTAGCCGTATCACCATCTCAACAGATAAGCATACAAGCTATATCAACACTTCCATAGATAAGCATATGAGCTATATCAACACTTCCATAGATAAGCATATGAGCTATATCAACACTTCCATAGATAAGCATATGAGCTATATCAACACTTCCATAGATAAGCATATGAGCTATATCAACACTTCCATAGATAAGCATATGAGCTATATCAACACTTCCATAGATAAGCATATGAGCTATATCAACACTTCCATAGATAAGCATATGAGCTATATCAACACTTCCATAGATAAGCATATGAGCTATATCAACACTTCCATAGATAAGCATATGAGCTATATCAACACTTCCATAGATAAGCATATGAGCTATATCAACACTTCCATAGATAAGCATATGAGCTATATCAACACTTCCATAGATAAGCATATGAGCTATATCAACACTTCCATAGATAAGCATATGAGCTATATCAACACTTCCATAGATAAGCATATGAGCTATATCAACACTTCCATAGATAAGCATATGAGCTATATCAACACTTCCATAGATAAGCATATGAGCTATATCAACACTTCCATAGATAAGCATATGAGCTATATCAACACTTCCATAGATAAGCATATGAGCTATATCAACACTTCCATAGATAAGCATATGAGCTATATCAACACTTCCATAGATAAGCATATGAGCTATATCAACACTTCCATAGATAAGCATATGAGCTATATCAACACTTCCATAGATAAGCATATGAGCTATATCAACACTTCCATAGATAAGCATATGAGCTATATCAACACTTCCATAGATAAGCATATGAGCTATATCAACACTTCCATAGATAAGCATATGAGCTATATCAACACTTCCATAGATAAGCATATGAGCTATATCAACACTTCCATAGATAAGCATATGAGCTATATCAACACTTCCATAGATAAGCGTATGAGTTATATCAACACACAAACTGATAAGCATATGAGCTGTATCAACGGAGTCCATCCCCTATCTTCTCCCACACATTAACCGGT
>NW_021024539.1:1234776-1246680 GCF_004153795.1 Camellia sinensis
TGGGTATGGCACGCGGGCCAAACCAAATCTTGCCTAGGAAAGGCGTGCACACAAACAAGTCGCGGCTAACATAGAACAGTCCACTGAACTATGCTTTGACACGAGAAGTATGGGCACATACCAAACCAATCTCAACATGGAAAGGCGCAAGCCATAGGTGGAAGGTGATGCAATGAATGCATGCAAGCTACAATGCAATATCTACACTAGGACAGAAAAGATACGATGGATGAGGCACGCAGGCCAAACCAGATCTTTGCCTAGGAAAGGCATGTACGCATACGAGCCATGTCTAACACAGAAAAGGTGCCGCAACCCTCAAACCAACATACCAGCGTGGAATAGGCGCGTACACATGTAGAACTGTGCTTTAACGTGAAGGTATGGGCACATACCAGACCAAGCTCAACATGGAAAGGCGCAAGCCATAGATGGAAGGTGATGCAATGAATGCATGCGAATTATAATGCAATATTTACAAATATGCAATGGAATGGATATTTACAAAATGCATGACAATGCAGTATGATGCGATCTACGGGGGAAAATGAAATGAATGCATGCAAGCTACAATGGAAATGCATGAGAATGCACTATGATGCAACGACTATGATTGCAACTTTCCCTATCTTACCAACCGGGCGATATACTAGGTTAGTTCAGTATCCAGAACTGAGGCGTAGACATGCCGCCTCAATCTATGGGGCTTCCATACAGATTTCAAGCCGAGGATACACCCCTGGGTATTTAAACCAGACTTTAGTCTCGGAACTCCCGAACCTTTGCGTTCTAGGCATAAGCCGTTCGAACTCTAGTTTCCACCGTCCCAGTCGGTCTTCTAGGAACTCACCGCAAACATAGACAGGTGGCTTTACCAGACCACCGAAAGTCGTTCGGGCACGACAAACACCAAAGGAATTGCACCTTCCGAGGATTTAGGGTCTCCTAGACCGGGATGCAAAATGTATGCAAACTGCACACGTCAATGTGCTGAAGCTTTCGCACCTTCAAAGGATTTAAGCTCTCCTAGACCGTCTGGACACCTGTGCTTAAGACAAGCGTGGCAATGCAACCAAACTATGTACATCAATGCGCCGAAGGTTTCGCACCTTCCAAGGATTTAAGGTCTCCTAGACCGTGCGTGTTTAAGGTCTCGCCAGACCAACGCAATATGCATGACAATGCAAGAATGAGGCACACATGCCACATGGAATATAAACAGATACAATTGGACTTATACGCCACGAAAAACTGTGCACATCAATGCACCGGAGGTTTCGCACCTCCCAAGGATTTAAGGTCTCCTAGACCGTGTAGGCAAAATGTATGCAAGTGTGACACGCGTGCCACACGGAATGTAAAAATGAAACAAATGAGACACGCGTGCCTCATAAGATGCAGAATGATGCAAGTGTGACACGCATGCCACACAAAATGTAAAAATGAAACAAACGAGACACGCATACCTCATAAGATGCAAAATGATGCAAGTGCGACACGCATGCCACACGGAATGCAAAAATGAAACAAATGAGACACGCATGCCTCATAAGATGCAAAATGATGCAAGTGCGACACGCATGCCACACGGAATGTAAAATGAAACAAATGAGACACGCATGCTTCAAAGATGCAAAATATCGCAAGTGTGACACGGCATGCCACACGGAATGTAAAAATGAAACAAAATGAGACACGCGTCCTCACAAGAATGCCAAAATGATGCAAGTGCACACGCCATGCCAAACGGAATGTAAAATTTTGCCAATTGGACTTATTACGCTACGGCGAAGCCGGGTTTGTTATTTCACAAAACAATGCAATGCACAAAACAGTGCGATGCGCTAAACAGCGCGATTGAATGCAATGCACAAAACAGTGCGATGCGCTAAACAGCGCGATTGAATGCAATGCACAAAACAGTGCGATGCGCTAAACAGCGCGATTGAATGC
Organism: Camellia sinensis; assembly: GCF_004153795.1. Lineage (NCBI taxonomy): Eukaryota > Viridiplantae > Streptophyta > Magnoliopsida > Ericales > Theaceae > Camellia > Camellia sinensis. The sequence continues at coordinate 1,236,730 of NW_021024539.1, forward strand.
AATGCACAAAACAGTGCGATGCGCTAAACAGCGATCGATTTTGAAATGCACAAAACAGTGCGATGCGCTAAACAGCGCGATTGAATGCAATGCACAAAACAGTGCGATGCGCTAAACAGCGTGATTGATTTTGAAATGCACAAAACAGTGCGATGCGCTAAACAGCGCGATTGAGTGCAATGCACAAAACAGTGCGATGCGCTAAACAGCGCGATTGATTTTGAAATGCACAAAATAGTGCGATGCGCTAAACAGCGCGATTGAAAACTGCACAAAACAGTGCGATTGAGGTGCGATGCACGTAGGGCAACTTTTGAATTTCGTAAAAGCTAAAAGGATACAAAAGGATACACCTTGCACGAATTCGAGTACCACGCATGGAAGACACGATCCGAGGTCACAACGGAGGCCGGTTGAGCGTCGGGGATGCACTTTCTTACACTTTCTTGAGCTATGAAGACCAAAAACTACTCATATGGCCTAAACAAGGCTGTGGGAACACCACCGGCCGGGAGGGGAATCCACCGGCTGTCCATCGGCTGAAAAAGAATCCCATCGGCACAATATTCTGATACACTGATCTCACAGCGTCTGATACACTGCATACACTACATTCTGCACTGTACTTTGCACTGATAAACTGCTCACGGCATCTACACATTGTATTCATACACTGCATTCTGCACTGATAAACTGCTAATGGCATTCACACACAGTTCTCATACACTGCATTCTGTACTGATAAACTGTTCACGGCGTTCACACACTGTACTCATACACTACATTCTGCACTGATAAACTGTCCACGGTATACTGATGCATTTGCCTTTTGTGTACTTTTTCAGCCTCCCTTCCTGATTCCCGGGGTAGGAGGTGCTTCAGCTGGACCTTCCGTCCCTGCCCGAGGGAGAGATGAGGAGGGCCGAGTATTCCCCCGCACCAAGGCGGGGCGCACTTATGCCGGGAGCAGTTCGCGGGCTCCCGTCCCTGACGATGGCGATGAGGATGACGAGTCCGAGGCAGAGGCCGAGTCGGAGGTGGAGTCATCGGAGGAGGAGACCGGAGGCGGCACTGGCTTGAGCTCTGACAACGATGCTGATGATGCTCCTGACAACGATGCTGATGATGCTCCCCTTTTGTGTACTTTTTCAGCCTCCCTTCCAGATTCCCGGGGTAGGAGGTGCTTCAGCTGGACCTTCCGTCCCTGCCCGAGGGAGAGATGAGGAGGGCCGAGTATTCCCCCGCACCAAGGCGGGGCGCACTTATGCCGGGAGCAGTTCGCGGGCTCCCGTCCCTGACGATGGCGATGAGGATGACGAGTCCGAGGCAGAGGCCGAGTCGGAGGTGGAGTCATCGGAGGAGGAGACCGGAGGCGGCACTGGCTTGAGCTCTGACGACGATGCTGATGATGCTCCTGGACCTTCGTCCAGGAAGAGGACTAGGACAGACTGATAGCCCTCGGAGTCGCTGGATACGGATACAGATTTTGTTGTTTTTCTTCTCTTTCTTGCAGTTTTCCTTTTTGTTGGTAGTTAGATTACCTTGTACTGCCGCGGGCAGATTTTTGTTCCCAAAACTCGTGTACTTAAAAGATTATGAAATGAACAAACTTTTTATCTTAAAAAAGTGTTACATTTACATATCTCATGTATTGCATCGCATCCCATCATGTTACACTTCAACGTAAATGAAATATGATCTGTGGTCTGAATGTTGAACACTTGCACTGTGGTAATCAGATGACTAAACAGCCAACAACAACATAGCCCAAGCGACCCACTGCCTGATTCTGGATGCACAGCCCTTACTCTGCTGGGGATTAATCTGCATACGGCCCATAACCCAACACTTGGTTTATTCTGCACACAGCAAACTTTAAACAAAACAGCCCAATCTGGCAAGACGGCCTAGGGGGGGTGAAACCAGCTGGAGTTGAAGCACGCTCAAATATAGAGAATGGCACCGCATTCTGAGTGTAAACGATTTTTGAAATTAAATAAGGGTTTTTCAAACCGGGGTATCGAGCCTACAACTGGACACAGCGAGGAAGACTCAAGAAAGGTACACGACCTAAACATAACGAGACACGCTCGGAAGAAACCTAAAACAAAGGTTGAGGTAAACAAAACAAAAGACACGACATACAGACGGGTTAACGAAGACGGGGAACCTCTGATCACGAGGAGCCAGTTTCTCTGGGCATTGTTTCCCACCCTTTTCTGATTTGTGATTCTCACATCACTCGACTCTCAAGCTCGGATTTTCTCTCAAAACCCTTTTCCTCACTTTTCTCTCAACTCACACCTCTCTATTCTTTATTCTCGCATTTTTCGTCCCTCCCCAAGGCGATCAATGAATGAATAGGAAGTTGCGGGTTCATGCCCAATGCCGTTAGCTCACGGCTATTTCTTCTGGCGGGTAGAGTGCCCTTCTGGGAAGTATGTTGACGACGGGAGGAGGAATAGAGCGCCTGACATCAACTGTGCCCTCAGTTCATCACTTTAACCATTCTTGTTTTTACTTTCTACTAAAACAGTTTTGATCAAAATGAGACTCGGATTAACGTACTTGTTCGATTTTTGATTTGAAAATCATGCAAGTCAGGCTGTAAGCACTGAAAATTTTCCCTTTTGGGTCCATGAAAACGGTCCAGTTTTTGGAAAATGGAATAGTTTTTGAGAAAATAGTCAACCTCAGTAAAAATTTTCAAAAACTAATTTTCAAATAGTCAATGCTCAACGAGCATGGAACTTACTCTTTGAGATGTGCAACCCTGGATCGGAGGCAATGGAAGATTGCTCCTGGCTTAAAGGGGGTGGAAGGCAACGGAAAGTTGCCCTTGGTTTGAATGGCGGCTCACGACGACTCGTGACAACGGAAAGTTGCCCCTTGTTTGGATGGTGCCGCAGCAGTCCACAAACAGTCTTCATCGGCGGTGGTCGAACTCTTGGACACAGAGATGACGAAGACGGTCACAACAAATATATGGACACAGTCACCTTGGAAGGTGTTGGCGACTGGACTTTGGGATGAAGTTGAAACCATTGCATGGACTGAGACGCTATGAAAGCGTTGGGGGCTGGACTTCATGATGAAGTTGCCTACGTATCCCAAACATGGGAATCAAGCCTTACGTAGTTCCGGTTAAGGTACACTCGGGTATTTTAACCTTCACTTTGTTTGGCTCTCATTTTTGCCAAGGCGCCCAATGCGGGTTTTCGACCTTGCGAGCTTCTTTTCATTTTCTATTTCTTTTTCTATACTGATGCATTTTCCTTTTCTTTTTATTTTCTTTTTTTTCGTTCATTCTCTTTCTTTTTCATTCTTTTTCTCTTTTTTTCGCATTTTTTTGTTGTTTTTTTTGTCTTCTCTTCTTTTCTTGTATTTTTTTGCTTTCTTTTTTTGTATTTTTCTCTTGCTCTAACTTTTGCCTGGGTCGCCCTTCCGGGTTTTCGGCCCAGCGAGCCTCTCAAAGGGTAAAAGTGTAACAAGTCCATGCCAAATGGTTTTTTTTTTTGATGTTGAAGCCTCTCTGTGTCTAGGAGAACGACTGTTGCACTGATTTGCAGAAGAACCCATCATGGTTGTTCCACGAGCTTCTTCTGATGAGATCTAATCCTTTGGTTCAATATCGGCGCCTCTTGGTCAAGGGCTGCTTCAAAACTAGCCACACGGGCCTCCTCTGACGGTTGACTGTTGAATGTTCCGAATGAGTTCGAGGTTCAAGACAACAGGTCGAATCTTGAGGCTGAGAGCGATCCTAGGCTGCGCAATTTCAAGAGCGATCCCACACAGGTCTTCACAGGGCCGTGTAAAACATTTGTTTTTGAAAGTTTTTAAGAAAGCGACAAATTGCTCGCACCGAAGACAGTGTGGAACCAATCTGGATCAAGCCAGGGTCCTTTCCAGTACTCACGCTGACAAGCATGATTTCATTCGTTAAGGGCTTAGCATGCCTCTCTTTCTCTCAAAATGACTTACGCTAACAAGCATGATTTCATTCATTAAGGGCTTAGCACGCCTCTCTTTTTCTCAAAATGATCAAAATTTTGCAAAACCCGAGGAATTCCTTCCTATTCGTTTTTATCACCGCAGTGCTCGAAAGAGGTTTTTGAAAAACTTAGGTTAATGCAATGAGCTTGGCGCGCAGGAGAGCAGGCGAGATGTACTGTCAGCCCATTGAAATCCTCTGGCACTTATACTGAAAGCAAGCATGGAAGTGAGATAGCAACAGCTGTTTCATTCAGATTTGTTGGTGTAATTGGCCTCTCGGCAGAAACAGACTCAAAAACAAAAACAGGTAATTACAAGACAAAATGGTGTTCGGGACAACAACCCCAAAATCACCTGGTATTCTATACAAACTCTAACTTTTGCCTGGGCCGCCCTTCCGGGTTTTCGGCCCAGCGAGCCTCTCAAAGGGTAAAAGTGTAACAAGTCCATGCCAAATGGTTTTTGGAGTTGAAGCCTCTCTGTATCTAGGAGAACGTCTGTTGCAATGATTTGCAGAAGAATCCGTCATGGCTGCTCCACAAGCTTCTTCTGGTGAGATCTGATCCTCTTGGCTCGCCTTCGGTGCTTCTTGCTCGAGGGCTGCTTCAAAACTGGCCATACGGGCCTCCTCCGACAGTTGACTGTTGGATGTTCCGAATGAGTTCGACGTTCAAAACAAATAAGTCAAATCTTGAAGCTGAGAGCGATCCTAGGCTGCACAATCTCAAGAGCGATCCCACACAGGTCTTCATAGGGCCGCGTAAAACATTTGTTTTTGAAAGTTTTTAAGAAAGCGACAAATTGCTCGCACCGAAGACAGTGTGGAACCAATCTGGATCAAGCCAGGGTCCTTTCCAGTACTCACGCTGACAAGCATGATTTCATTCGTTAAGGGCTTAGCATGCCTCTCTTTCTCTCAAAATGATCAAAATTTTGCAAAACCCGAGGAATTCCCTCATCTTCGTTTTTATCACCGCAGTGTTCAAAAGGGTTTTTTTGAAAAACTTAGGTCAATGCAATGAGTTTGGCGCGCAGGAGAGCAAGCGAGATGTACTGTCAGTCCATTCAAATCCTCTGGCACTTATACTGAAAGCAAGCATGAAAGTGAGATAGCAACAGCTGTTTCATTCAGATTTGTTGGTGTAACTGGCCCCTTGATAGAAATAGACTCAAAAACAAAAATAGGTAATTACAAGACAAAACGGTGTTCGGGACAACAACCCCAGAATCACCTAGTATTCTATACAAAGAGGACTGACTCATTACAACAAGACGGACCCTTAAGCAAAAAAAGACTGACTCAAGACAAAGAGACAGACTCAAAACAAAAGACTGACTCGATACCTAAGCCAGGATTTACAAAGCTAGCGTTCATAGCCACTCAAAAATGCGTGCCAGACGCCACATTCAAAATACATCTAGATGCCGCCCGCAGGTGGTTCACTTTCTGATTACATACTTGCAGTATCTGTATCCTCAAAATCCAATGACTGGGTGGTAACGGACTTGGCTGCGGTGGGCGGGAGGATAACCTCGTTGTCAATCAAATCTTGGACCTCATGACGGAGGCGGAAGCAATTGTCGGTAGCATGGCCTGTCTGCTGGTGGTACGCGCAGTACTGAGCAGCATCGTGCGTGGCAGGGAGATTCTTCGGGAGAGGCCGAGGCTCCAAAGGTTTAAGGCGCCCCCTCTCGGCAAGGATCTGAAATGCCTTGGACAAAGGCATGTAGAGAGCATGAAAGGTCCTGAGCCCCTGGGGCAGGTACTTCGGAGTCTGAGCACTCTTACTAGCTGCACAAGCAAAAGGGTCGGCAGGCGCCACCTTGGCTTTCTGATCTTTCCCGGGTGCAGGGGCGGGAACAAGAGGAACTGTTTTGGCATGACGGGGCCTATCTCGATTTTCTGACTGGCTTGAACTACCCTCAGGTGTAGTGGGGAAAGCATCCTCCACAGTTTTTACCACAACTGCGGATATCTGTTGCTTGTTCATTCCCCCAGCTTTCAAAGCCTCGGCTGCCCACAGCAGTTGTTCAATGGGATCGGCATCTGCCTTCATTTTGTCTTTTCCTCTGGCCTCAGCCTGATCGAGGGTTTGAGTTGATGTTGATATGTCGTTGCCATAGCTGGATGCCATCTCCGGTTGGCTAAGTTCAATCACAATTCGCCCCAACAGCGGGGGCTCCTGGGGTATAAAACTCCCGGCATACGGTGTGGCTGGTGGTGAAGCTGACATTCCATAGGCGAGATCTGCCACAGACCTTTGGAGATCACCTATCATCCCCATTAGCTCGAATGTAGTAAGCTCGCGAGCCTGGTATAGCTGGGAGGCCCAAACCGGATGCACAACAGGCGACCTGGGTGGATGTGACAAATCAGTGTTGGCCTCACTTTGCAGAGTGATCCCCTGCTCGATTGTGTCCCTAGTCTGGATGATTGTATATATTGTGCATACTGTTCTGTACTGTTTACGTATGTACGAATGCATGAAAAATCTTTTTGCATACAGACTGTCACAGCTCATTGGGCATTGTTTCTTTATTGTTTTGGCTTCCGCTAGGCCCTGTACTCTGTATTATTGTACTGCAGGCCTTCGGTAATCTCGGATTACTGACTAGGGACACAAGGTAATCTTCGGTAAGCTTATTGGGCATTGTTTCTTTATTGTTCTGCAGGCCTTCGGTAATCTCGGATTACTGACCGGTTACGGTGCTAAACCCATAGGGCCGGGTTTGGGTCGTGACAGAGTGGTATCAGAGCGATACTTAACCACGAGTCATACCGCAAACACGTGCCCAAATGAGCTATAGGGTGTCCTAGAAAAGTGATTAGGGCATTTCATGAACTTGAAAAGTGTGTGGCTATGTTATGACTGAATACATGTTGATGTGATAACTGTCTAAATATGCAACTGTTTATGTTACAATTGCTATAACTGTTATAACTGCTTATAGTGAAATGGACAATACAAATGAACCTGAATCCTCATCTACCGAGGCAAGAATGGAAAGAATGGAAAGAATGATGGAACTGATAACTGCTAGACTTGAACAACAACAGAACCAACAGCCCCCACCTCCTCCTCCTCCGGTACAGCCGGAACCTAATGCGAATGTGAATGATGGGGATATTATTGCTCTCACCCATAAATTCAGCAAGATGAAACCGCCATCCTTTCAGGGAGGACTGGAACCGCTAAAGGCTGAAGCTTGGGTGCTTGAAACAGAAAAACTATTTGAGGTGTTCCCGTGCTCAGAAGCGAATAAAGTATTGTTAGCTACCTTCACCCTACAAGAAGAAGCTAGAAGGTGGTGGATGCTCATCCGTGATGAAAATACCGTTCTGACTTGGGCTCAATTCAAAGGAGCCTTCTTTGAAAAGTATTTCCCTCAGTGTGTTAGGGATAGAAAAGTGACTGAATTTGAACAGCTGAAGCAGGGCACAATGTCCGTTGCGGAATATGAGACGAAATTCACCGAGCTTGCTAGATATGCACCGCATATGGTGGATACTGAATATAAGAAGGCCAGAAAATTTGAAGGTGGCCTTAATGTGGCAATACTTGACCGGATAAATGTTTTGAAATTACCGACTTTTGTGGGTGTTCTCGACCGGGCATTGATGGCCGAGTCAAACATTGAAGCACTGAAACTGAAACACCAACGTCGGAATGGCGTAGTAAAAGGCAGGGTTTTAAATTTAAGAAAGGCAAGCACAACCCAGCCAATAAGAAACAGAATACGGGGTTGGCAACTAGCCCCAGCCAAGGGAGTGGGTTCATACCACCCTGTTCTGAGTATGGCAAGAAGCACAAAGGGGTCTGCTACAAAATATCTGGAGCCTGTTACAGGTGTGGCAAGGTGGGTCACATGGTTAAAGACTGCCCCTCTGTTCCACAAGCCAGTAGTAAAGCTGCACCAAGCGTGGCAGCATCAATTGTAGCACCAAAGCCTAACCCCAAAGCTACCGGGAAAGAGCCTATGAGGTAGGGCCAAGTATTCGCCCTAGTACCGGGAGACGTGCAGAATACAGAGACCGTTGTGTCAGGTATCCTCTCTATTTGTACACAAAATGCATATGTATTGATTGATTCGGGGTCTACGCATTCTTATGTATGGCATGCTTTCTCACGGAAATTGAATAGACCCTTAGAACCCATGAACTATCTGCTAGCCGTATCATCACCCGTAGGAGGATCCATGACATGTGCTTATATGTACCCCGCATGTGAAATCATTGTTGGGGATATGCATCTGTTTATTGATTTACTACCATTGAACATTGATCATTTTGATGTAATATTGGGGATGGATTGGTTACAAAAATATCATGCCACTATTGATTGTGTGACCAAGCAAGTTGTTTTCCGTCCACCTGGTTTGCCTGAATTCGTGTTTAATGGGAGTGGAGTAGTACCTCCTCCGTATTTGATTTCGTCAGTGAAAGCCGTTAAATTAATTAGAAAGGGGTGTAAAGGATATCTGTGTTCTGTACTGACTGTGTCGACTGATGATAGTATTAAAACTGATGTGAATTGTATTCCTATAGTCAGAGAATTTCCAGATGTTTTTCCAGATAATCTTCCAGGAGATTTGACTGACAGGGAGATTGAATTTACCGTTGATGTGATTCCCGGAACACAACCAGTTTCTAAAGCTCCTTACAGAATGGCTCCAACTGAACTGAAGGAACTGAAAGTGCAATTGCAAGAACTGTTAGACAAAAAGTTCATCAGACCTAGCACTTCGCCATGGGGTGCTCCTGTTTTGTTTGTCAAGAAGAAAGATGGCTCCTTAAGGCTGTGTATAGACTATCGGGAGTTGAACAAAGTAACTGTCAAGAACAAATACCCACTATCCCCGAATAGATGACCTATTTGACCAACTTCAGGGAGCACAAGTGTTCTCCAAGATAAACCTTAGATCCGAGTATCAATAGCTAAAGGTCAAAGCAGAAGATGTAGAGAAAACAACATTCAGAACTAGATACGGACACTATGAGTTTTTGGTAATGCCCTTCGGAGTAACTAACGCACCTGCAACGTTTATGGACTTAATGAATAGGGTGTTTAAACAATTTCTAGATGAATTTATCATTGTGTTTATTGATGATATTTTGATTTACTCCAAAAGCAGGGGAGAACATGAACAGCACCTGAGAACTGCTTTACAGATTTTGAGAGAAAATAAGTTGTATGCAAAACTGTCCAAATGTGAATTATGGCTTGGCAGCGTAGCACTTTTAGGGCATGTGATTGATACAGATTGTATATCAATGGATCCACAGAAAATTGAAGCCATTGTAGACTGGCCAAAGCCAATCAATGTGTCTGAAGTTAGAAGTTTTCTGGGACTTACAGGCTATTATTGCAGATTTGTGAAAGATTTCTCTAAGCTTGCCTTGCCATTGACACAGTTGACACAGAAAAATGTACCATTTGGTTGGAATGATCAATGGAAGTCAGCCTTTCAAAAACTAAAAACTAGACTGGTAATTGCACCAATCTTGACCTTGCCTAATGGAACCGATGAGTTTTAGATTTACAGTGATGCTTCCTACAAAGGTCTAGGATGTGTTAATGCAGAATGGGAAGGTAATTGCTTATGCCTCTCGATAACTTCGTCTGCATGAAAAGAACTATCCAACACGTGACTTTGAATTAGCAGCTGTAGTGTTTTCCCTGAAGATTTGGCGACACTATCTGTACGGTGTGACTTGTGAAGTGTACACTGATCATAAAAGACTCAAATATTTCTTCACCCAAAAGGAACTGAGCATGAGGCAAAGACGATGGCTTGAGTTGATTAAGGATTACGACTTGCAAATCTTGTACCATCCGGAAAAAGCCAATATCGTTGCAAATGTCTTGAGTCGAAAATCTATTGGAAATTTGTCTTGTTTGCTCACCAGTCAAAGAGACTTATTATGTGGCTTGGAAAATAATGCTGTTCGTTTTGTTT
>NW_021024539.1:1264085-1296030 GCF_004153795.1 Camellia sinensis
GGCCCTTATCTAGCAATTCCTGGAGCTGAATCTTCAACTCACTCAACTCTGCTGGGGCAAAACGATAAGGTGCCATAGAAATCGGTGCTGTGCCGGACACTAAATCAATAGAGAACTCTATCTCTCGATGAGGTGACAAACTAACGAGATCCTCAGGAAAAACATCTGAATACTCACAAACCACCCCCGGCAATACAATCTGGGTTTCATCACACTCACCACTCATAAAGCTAGCAAGTAGACCACTAACCTCATTTCGCCCTCGCAGATCATACATTGGTGGCAACACACTACCAGCCCGATCCCCCAAGAAATAGAAACACTCCTCGCTCAAGGTACATACCGTGACCCTTTGGCGGTAACAATCAATAACAGCCCGGTATGACGATAGCCAGTCCATACCCAAAATCACATCAAAACTCGACATAGCCATAACTACAAAAGAAAATGGAAGCCGGCGGTCGGCGACCTCTATATCACAGCCCCGACACCCTTGTTTCAAAATCAACTCACCCCCAATAGGTGATACAACCAAAATAGGAGATGCTAACTGTGCCAACTCCAACCCCAAAGCAGATGCAAATTCAGCAGTTATAAAAGAGTGGGATGCACCTGTATCAATCAACACATTGGCAACCGAGTTGCAAAACAAAAAGGTACCTCTCACAACAGATGGAGCCGGTACAAGATCCTGCGCGGTAGCAGCATACATGCGCCCTGAAGGTCTCTGGTCTACCTGCTCACCTCTCGGAGCAAAAGACTGCTGCACAGACTGAGACGATGAAGCCCCTTGATTGGCCCTCGAGGCCTGAACTGACTGTGCAGGCTGAAAACTCTACTCTGCCTCGCACCAGATGCACCAGATGTGCCACTCAACTGTAGGTAATACCTTTTCAGGTGCCCTGCCTGACCACACTAGTAACAGGAGAGCGGCTGGCCTCTACCCTGACTCTGGCTCTGAGGTCGAGCCGAAGATGAAGCTGCTCTCTGGCCTCCTCCCCTCTGTGGGCAAGTTGGAGACTTGTGGCCCAGCTGACCACATTTGTAACAAGTAACGTCTCCCTGATTGCCTCTCCCCGAGCCTGCACTTAGCACTGGAAAGGTAGATCTAGCAAAAGCACCCTGGGACTGCTAAGGGTTAGAACCCCTCTGCCTCCTGCCAACCCCTTGGCCATCCTGACTCCTCTTGGAGCCCCTCATCCTCTCATCCTCCTCCTACATAATAATCTCGAGATACGCTACAGCATTCACAAGGCGTCCATACTTTCGAGTCATGGACCCGGCAACTCTCGTCTTGAGCCCGTGTCATAGCTTCTTCTCAAACTCAAGACAACGACGTTCCTCAGATGCCACAAGCTCAGGTGCAAACCTGGATAGACTAGTAAATGCGGCCTCAAACTCGGCCACAGGCATACTAAGCTGCTTGAGTTGACAAAACTGGTCCCTCAACTTCTCCCTGACAGCTGGAGACAGAAACTTCTCCTGGAAAGCATCTACAAAGGCCTCTCATGTGCCACCAATACGTCTTCGAACAAACTTCCGCCACTGACCCGCGTCTCCCTTTAGCTGGAAGGACGCCAAGGTCACCTTCAAAGCCCCGTCTTCGATGCCAAGCATCTCAAACATCTTCGTCATCTGCTCAAGCCACTTATCAGTCTTCAGTGGCTCCTTAGGATCCCCCACAAACTCATCCGGATTCGACCGGAAGAACTCCCTCTTCAGAAAAGAAGGCCCTGCCTCAGTAACATGGGCCTGGACTTGATTCTCAGCCCTGAGAATGTCCATGGATTCCCTCAATGCTCCTACCATCTCGCAGGCTAAGGTGCCCATGGCCTACTGACCTACTGGCTCGGCCACATTGGCCTGACCAACACCCTCCTGCTGCGCCAGAATCTCATCCGGTATAGGCATCTCCTACCTCCTAGGCCTACCTCACCTACCACCATGTCCTTGTCCTGACATCCTAATAAAGGTAAAGAAGAACATTAGCACATTCACAAATGTGCCGAAGCTATTTCACTCACGTCCTAAAGCAATGGACAACAGTAATTCATTCCACGTAAGCACATAATCACATAAGCACATACGAATTTCATTTCCGGATAATGACGGTGCCGAGGCGTTGCTAAAGTTCCAGTTAGAAACAGCATTGATCAAGTGCATTTCTAATAGGACTCCCAGAAACCCAAGGATCCAATCAACATCCTAGAAACTAGATCCCATACTCAAATAGTCACATAAACATGTTATCACATAAGCACATAACCTTACATCTAAGTCTCTAACAAGCGAGACAAACCCATTGTGGGACTAACCACTTCCCATGTACCCAAAGTATTCAAACCCGGTACGCTTTGATACCAAGTTGTAACGCCCTTAAAATAAACCCATAAATCATACATTCAAGACACCCATAAACTTAAGAGAATAAAGCATAATTCTATTTATCAGAGTATTCATTACAAAAGTATTACATGTTGACGTCAAAAGTAAATGCCCTACGGGCTTACAACTTTCCAAGCCAACACTTTGTTACAAAAAGAGAGTACTAACTCAAAACACAAAATAAGCCCTTGACTTGATTTACATTTAATACACAAAATAATCACAAAAAGGAAGCCTTCGGCTTCTGCAACCTACCAAGCTATATCCTTAGAGGCGGCATATCACTTGTACCTGAAAATGATGTCCCATATAGGGTGAGCCAACGCCCAGTAGAGATATGCTAAACATAATATGAGCAATAACTAAAATATTAGCATTTGATGAATGTTTGACCCATACAAACCAACGTACAACACAATCCAATTCCATGACAGATCTGTCCATATTTCATTCCACTTTCCTTTACTTATCAAATTTTCAATTCATCACATGGCTCAGAACTTGGCCAACAATTTAATGAGACTATGACTCACATTAAAGCACTTCCTTTTTAAATGAGATAACAACTCATATCAAAACACTTCCATGCTTCACAATAGATACGCATATTTGCTGTATCAATGTCATATTAAAACACTTCCATACTTCACAATAGATACACATATTTGTTATATCAATGAAGTCCATCCCCTATCTCCTCCCGAATAATATCCGGTTTAGGAGTCCATTCCCTATCTCCTCCCAAACCGTGGAGTACATCCCCTATCTTCTCCCACACAATACAATGCATATAAACACTTATCATATACAATGATCAATCAATACACATATTCGATGTATTATTCCAATCGTCATATTCAATGACATATTCAACCGATTAGTTTTAATTTACCTAATCATCATGCAGTGTCTACAACAATCAAGACTATCCTCCACCAATGGCCCAAAGCAATTATTTCTAAACGGATTATAAATGCATCAACAGATAAATTATCAACATTTTCAAAAGCGAGCAATTTATAAATCCAACTCCACCATTTATTCCCATAACTACTCAATTTCATTACTTCCAAACCAATTTCATTATCTCATAATTAATTTCATTAATTATATAAATGACCAAAATAAACCTAATTAGGGTATTCTCCCATTTTTCTCAAAATTGACCCAAGGGTCCAAATACCTCTAATAAACATCCATAACTTCATTTTAAAACCCATATATACAAGCTTATTTCAAAGGAAACAAAACCCCTCTTTTCAATATTTCAAATCTCAAACCCTAACTTCCCAAATCAAACCATTTATACAAAATGCTCAACATCTATGTTAAAGATCATAAAAATGAGTAGTTATCCCTACCTCAAATGGAGAGACCAAATGGAGAAGATGATGAAACTCGAAAGTGCCTCAAACTTCAAGATTTTCGGATTGATGAGTAGCCCACACCAAGCTCTACACTTTATGCAAAGGAACTATGGTAGAGGATCACTCTAACTAGATGATTTCTTAGAGACAAGTTGGAGTCTAGAGTGAGAAGCTCTCAAGTTTGGGTTTTGAAAAGTTAGAGAGAGAGAATGGCCCGAAAAAAGTGATCCAAAAAGCTAAAATTCGGACTGATATAAAAACCAGTCCGCTCGAGCGTGGAACACCCCACTTGAGCATCAGACACAGACTCACGCTCGAGCGTGAAAAGCACCGCTCGAGCGTCGAATGCACACTTCCAGAAGTTTTGCAGACGAAGGTCCCCGCTCGAGCGTGAAAGTGGACGTTCAAGCGTCTGATGACCTGCAGAACAAAATGTTGAGAGATGGAAAATCTCGCTCGAGCGTCAGAATGCCCGTCCGAGCGGAGGAGCAAAATCAAAAGGCCCGCTCGAGCACCAAAAGCCCCGCTCGAGCGTGAAGGCCAAAATCTGGGCATCCACTTTTGGTTTCCAAACACAACCAACCTGTTTCAGACCTACCCAACACAACCCAAGACTCAAATGCCAAGAGTAAGGGACGGAAACGGAAATAAGACAACAACATATCCACGGAACCGAGTCTGGAATACAATAAACAAGGCCAGGAAAACCGGGATCGCTATAGTTTTTTTGGTATGAGAAATATAAATTAATAGTGAATAATAAAAATAAAAATTAATTCAATTTATAATTAACAAATGCTAATTCAATTTGTAATTAACAAGAGTAAAAATGACATTTACACATAAAAAAAACTATTTCACAATTTGTTTATCAAATATTATTCAATAATTTTAATTTATAATCCAAATAAATAAATTAATAATTTTTAATCAAAATTATAATATATAATCCGTTAAATTATAATTTATAATTTATTTTAATAGGTACAAAAACTAAATTATGTTTTCGTGGCCACTGCCACACCACCCCCGCAGATGCATAACTAACTTTTTCTCACTGGGGTTTAATGGCGCATCACAAGCATAACAACTTTCTCTCTCTAGGGTTTAAGAACAACAACCATAATAGGAGGAGCAAGAGGCAATACCTCTTTCATCTCCACCCATCTGCAAGCGGCTCCGCCATAGCTTCCCACCGCTAACCACTAGTCGCCTTTTGCGTAACCAACAACGTTTACCCTATTTGCCAATGCCCAATTGGCAATGTGGACCCAGTTTTGGGCTTGGGGTTATGTTGCATTTGCAGGTGTTGTTGCTCAGCTCAAAACTACTCTACAAAGATAAGCTAGTATTTCTCGATCTGCTTTCTCTGTCTTCAAAAACCTTCCTATCCACCCCAAATTTTTTTTTATTCTTTAAATTGCACTAATTTTCTATTAATTTTTCATCTATTTAGTCTCAAATTTTTTTATTTTGGTCCAATTGAAAATGGTTGTCTGAATAGTAATTGTCAAAACCTAATTTAATAATGTCTACGTCATTTCAAAGTTTGAACTACTTTTTTTTCATTCACTATTTTAGATTGAGAAGAGAAGAAGAAGATGATGAACAACTTAAATTATACGACTAAATTGTTAGCTTCCAGCCCACAGTCCACATGGTGTGGATGGCACCATGTGCTAAAGAAAGGTGGTGGGGGCAATACCAACTCACTAAAGGAAGATAGTGAGGGTGGCTGTCCCTTCACCCACTCCTCTTCTCTTGGTTATAAATTGAGATGAGTGAGGAGGGGTTGAATACACAAGACAGAGGACAGTGAGCAGAACACTAAGAGTGTGCAAGTGATAGTGCTATAGAGAGAGAGTGGGGTGTGAGTGGTGTGAACTCCCTCCGGGAAATTCTATAGTGAATATATCTCCGTGGACGTAGGCAATTGCCAAACCATGTAAATCACTTTGGGTTATTGTGTGTGATTGATTTCTGGTGTCTCATAGTCCTAACAAGTGGTATCAGAGCCTTGTCGGTTGCATTTCAGAACCGAAATTGCCCAGAAATCAAGTTGCTCAAAATCAGGTTTTGAGCATACTAGGAGCAAGGTCTCGACGAGAGGAGTCCAGAACAGTAAAGAAGAGCCCCAGAAGAGCTTGCACGTGCTCTCACGCGCTCACTGAAGTAGGTGCATGAATCTCACGCTTTGCACACGCCACACGCGCCGTGAAGAATAGTCGGCGCATGATCTCACTCTCACACATGCGCCCCACGTGCTGCTCAAGGAGGAAGACGAGTGTGTTCCGTGTATTGTGACATCACACGCCACGTCGCTGACACGTGGCTGCCACGACAGCAAGCCAGGTGCCACGTGGCTGACCACGCCAGCACCCTATTGAACAGTCAACCCAGAGGCGAGAGTTATCCGCTGTGCAGCTAAGGTACACTTGCAGATCTGAACTGTCCAAACTGTTTTGGCTTGATCTAAGTCCGTTTTTGCGATCTAATAGTGCTTTCCAACTATTTGGAGCATTCCGGACACATCCGTACAGTTAGGTTTGTGAATCAAAGTTTTTGTAAAAAGAAAGAATACGATGGAGGAATCCACATCAACTTCAAGATCTATGTTCAAGTTGACTCATTCCAATTATGCAATTTGGAAGTCACGGATGGAAGACATCCTGTTTTATAAAGACCTATTTGACCCTATTTTTGTCAAAGGGGTTTAACCTGAAGAAGTGAAAAATGATGACTGGATAAAGATGAACCGCAAGACTATCAGTTGTATCAGACAACGGATAGACCACGGTGTGTACCATCATGTCACCGAGGAGACAGATGCCTATTCTCTATGGACAATGTTAGATGACATGTACCGGTCAAAGACCGCTCGGAACAAAGCCTTGGTGATTAGAAGGCTTGTCAATTTGAAGTTGAAAAATGGCATGTCTATCGCCGAGCACACCAGTGAATTCAAAAATCTGGTGAATCAGCTTGCAACCGTCAAGATGCGCTTAGACGATGAAATGCAAGACGTACTACTGCTCAGTTTTTTACCGGACAGCTGAGAGACGTTGGTGGTCTCTTTCAGCAACTCTACACCAGAAGGGAAGCTGACCATGAATATGGTCACAGACGCCATGTACAATGAAGAGACAAGAAGAAAAGACATGGGAGGTAATCAGTCCCATGCTCTTGTCACAGAAGATAGAGGCAGAGAAAGAGGTAAAGGAAGAGGTAGGGGAAAAAGCAAGAGTAGAGGCAGCTAGAACAACATAAGTACATCCAGAGATAACAAAGGTCGAGGTAACTCCAGCTTCACTTGCTTTCATTGTGGCTAGGAGGGTCATATAAAGAGAAACTGCCCAAGTTGGAAAGAGAAAGGCCAAAGCAATAAGTCAAAAGGAGATAAGAACACAACAGCCACAACAACTGATGAAATACTTCTTGCAGTTGGTGAAGAGGAGGATTGCCTTCACGTGGCTGACCACAGCTGCACAGAATAGGTGATAGACACAGCTGCATCCTATCACATCGCTTCCCACAAACAACTCTTCAACTCGTACCATGCTAGAGATTTTGGCACTGTTCGAATGGGGAATTCTAGCTATTCAAAGATTGTGGGTATTGGCGACATTAGCATTCAGGCTAATGTCGGGAACAAGCTGGTTCTCAAAGATGTGAGGTATGTTCTAGATTTGCGCCTCAATCTTATCTCCAAAAGCGCCCTGGACCGACAGGGTTATACAAGTACATTCAGAAATGGCTGTTGGAAGCTGACAGGAGGAGCTTTAACAATTGCCAGAGGAGAGATGTCTTCAACACTATATAAGACTCAAAAGAAGATTTGCTTGGAAAGTCTTAATGCAGCAGAAGACAAGGAGTCACCGGACTTATGGCACAGAAGACTGGCTCACATGAGTGAGAACGGATTGCATCTATTGGCAAAGCAATCCAGAATACCCTTATCCAAAGGGAGTGCCTTGAAGTCGTGTGATCATTACCTTTATGGCAAGCAACATCGAGTATCATTCAGTTCAATGAGCAAGAGGAAAACAGAAGAGCTCAATATGGTATATTCGGATGTTTGTGGCCCAGTCGAAGTGGAGTCACATAGCGATCGCAAGTATTTTCTGACTTTCATTGATGATGCATCAAGGAAGTTGTGGGTGTATTTCCTGAAGACAAAATATGAGGTATTTCAGCACTTTCTGGAGTTCCATGCAATGGTTGAAAGAGAGACCGGGAAGAAGTTGAAGTGTCTTCGCATAGACAATGGAGGCGAGTACACTTCCAATGCTTTTGCTGCATACTGTGCCAGCAGAGGTATCAGACATGAGACAACAGTTCCCGGCACCCCACAACACAATGGTGTGACAGAAAGAATGAAGCACACTATTATCGAAAGAGTCAGATGTATGCTCAAAATGGAAAAGTTTCCAATGTCATTCTGGGCTGAAGCCACCCGTACAGCATGTTATCTCATCAACAGGTCGCCTTCAGTCCCATTGAATTTTGTGATACCTAAGGAAGTCTGGTCCAGAAGAAAGGTATCATATTCTCACTTGAGAGTCTTGAGGTGTAAGGCCCTTGCACATATCTCCAAGAAAAACAGACAGAAGATTGATGAAAAGTCCACTCCATGCATATTTGTGGGCTATTCAGATGCAACATTTAGGTACAAGGTGTGGGACCCAATGAACAAGAAGATGTTCAGGAGCAGAGATGTTGTGTTCCAAGAAGACTAGATAGTAGCAGATTTTGAGAAATCTGCAAAGTCTAGAGATGTCATAACTCCAGACTTGTTTCCATCTCCTGAGCCATCACAAAATGCTAGATGTGATGATGTCCAACAAGAAGTGCCAGAGTTGCAGGATCCTATGCCAGAAATTGAGGATCAAGAGGAAAGAGATGAAGACCCGAATGAAGAGGGTGTTCAGTAGGGGGAGCAACCTCCTCAACCAAAGGCAACTGGGCCTCAATTGCGGAGATCTGGAAGAGCTGCTGTGCCATCAACCAAATATCCTGCTTCTTAGTATATTTTGATTACTGATGAGGGGGAGCCCGAGAGTTTTTCGGAAGCAAAAAGTCATACAGAGAAAGACTGTTGGATTCAAGCCATGAAGGAGGAGATGAGTTCTTTGCAGAAGAACCACACTTATGAGCTTGTTCCACTTCCAAGAGACAGGAGAGCCTTGAAGAACAATTGGGTATATAAATTGAAGAAAGATGGCAACGGTAAACTATTGCAGCACAAAGCTCGTTTGGTGGTCAAAGGCTTTGGGAAGAAAAAGGGAATTGATTTTGATGAGATCTTCTCCCTAGTTGTGAAGATGACTTCCATTCGAGTAGCTCTGGGATTAGCAGCTCGCTTGAATCTAGAAGTAGAACAAATGGATGTCAAGACTGCCTTTCTCTATGGTGATTTGGAGGAAGAGATCTACATGGAGCAACCAGAAGGATTTGAAGTCAAAGGAAAACAAAATCTAGTCTGTAAGCTGAAGCAGAGTCTCTACAGCCTGAAACAGGTGCCAAGACAATGATACAAGAAGTTTGATTCATTTATGGTGGATCACGAGTACACAAGAATGGTGGCAGACCAGTGTGTATATTTTCGAAGGTTTTCGGATGGAAACTTCATTATCCTACTGTTGTATGTCGATGATATGCTGATCATCGGAGAGGATACTACTATGATCAACAAGTTGAAACAGGACTTGTCATAGTATTTTGACATAAAGAATTTAGTAGGTCTAGCCCAGCAAATTTTGGGCATGAAGATTGTTCGTGACAGGATAGCCAAGAAGATATGGCTGTCATAGGAGAAATATGTTGAACGGGTGATTGAAAGGTTTAACATGAAAGATGCAAGCCAGTCAGCATACCACAGGTCAACCATTTCAATGTGACAAAGCGTTCGTGTCCCACGACCAGCTCTACAAGGAAAGAAATGGAGGCAATCCCTTATTCTCTTGCAGTAGGAAGTTTGATGTATACAATGGTGTGTACCCAGTTAGATATAGCTCACGTAGTTGGCGTTGTGAGCAGATTCCTCACCAATCTAGGAAAGGAGCATTGGGAGGTTGTCAAATAGATTCTTCGGTACTTAAAGGGAACTTCAAACATGTGTTTATGTTTCGGAGGAGCTGAACCAATTTTGGAGGGTGTTACAAATGCCGATATGGCAGGTGATCTCGATGGTAGAAAGTCTACATCAAAATTTCTGTTCACTTTTGCAGGGGCAACTGTCTCATGGCAGTCCAAACTACGAAAGTTTGTTGCTTTATCTATAACAGAGGCAGAGTACATTGCTGCCGCAGATGCTGGAAGGCAAATGTTGTGGTTAAAGCGGTTTCTCCACAAATTGGGCCTACAGCAGGAAGAGTACAAGGTACATTGTGATAGTCAGAGTGCAATTGATCTGAGCAAGAATTCCATGTACCATTCACGTACAAAACACATGGATGTTCAGTATCATTGGATACGAGAAGTGATGGAAAAGCAGTTAATGAAGCTAGTGAAGATTCACACGGACAAGAATCCTTCTGACATGATGACCAAGGGTGTCACCAGAGACAAACTAGAAGTTTGCAAGAATCTGACCGGGATGGACTTCAAGTGAGAAGTCAGTTGTCCATGTGGGCATGGAGGGGGAGAATTGTTAGCTTCCAGGCCACACTCCACATGGTGTGGGTGGCCACATGTGCTAAAGAAAGGTGGGGGGCAATACCAACTCACTAAAGGAAGATAGTGAGGGTGGCACCACCTTGGCCAATTATGGTTGTCCCTTCACCCACTCCTCTTCTCTTGGTTATAAATTGAGATGAGTGAGGAGGGGTTGAATACACAAGACACAGGACAGTGAGCAAAACACTAAGAGTGTGTAAGTGAGAGTGCTATAAAGAGAGAGTGAGGTGTGAGTGTTGTAAACTCCCTACAGGAAATTCTATAGTGGATATATCTCCATGGACATAGGCAATTGCCGAACCACGTAAATCTCTTGTGTTATTGTGTGTGATTGATTTCTGGTGTCTCATAGTCCTAACATAAACACTATTTCTTTTTATTCACTTTTTTTTTTTTTAAATGATGAGAGGAAAAAATGGATGCTTAATTGTATGGGGTAAGTTATGTAATATAGTGTGGGTAAGAAAATAGGTGTTTGGTTGTATTGTATGATTTGGATTGTTCAAATTATAAAATTATCTTTTTGCATGTTGGGTTTACACCATTACCGATTGTCTTCAATTTGACCATATCAACTGGGTTGGAAATTTGAATGCCTAAATAGTTTTAATAAATAGTTTAAGGATTAAATAATAATAATAAAAATGACAATAGTTTAGGAATAAAGGTAAAATTAACCAAAAATAAATTAAATTGAGGCAAATGATTGTGGTACAAGTATTGTGCATGGAATCTATACTTTTGGATTATTATTAGTTGTCTTGTATTGAGGATGGGCAAATCTGAAGTGAATTCAGTTATCTGCCCGAACTTGTAAATTGGCCTTGAGCATGGTCATTCCTAGTCACTGAATTTTGAAAGCCATATCTTTATTCAAGTACAACACTTCAAAACTGAGAACAACCTCATTTTTCAATGGGAATTGAAGGAAACTTCATAATAGCATTTTTTTTTAAGTCCAGCCAGAAGATGGTTGAGATTTTGCAGCGTTCAGTAGGAATTATTCACAGAAACCGGGCTGAGCATATACTACTTTAATCAAAGTGAATGTGGATAAACAGTCAAAGGACATTTCCAATTCTAATGTGAAGCCAACACCTAAGGAAAGCCTTATTTTATGTGTTGAAGGAGACATCAGTGTTCGGAAGACAACTTTCCTTGGGAGAATAGCTAATGAAACACTTGAGCTGCAAGATCTTATCGAGATTGTTCCTGAACTTATTAACAACTGGCAAGATGTTGGACCTAGTCACTTTAATATATTGGTTCCTTATACATTGAGCCACAAAAGCATGCATATACCTTCCAAAACTATGTGTTTGTTACTAGTGTCAGAGGGAGTCGTCTAGTGGAATAAAGCCCCTCAGGTCAGTAATATTTAATTTACTGTAATGTCTCTTCCAACATACATATTTTTGAATTTTGATTATTTGTAGCATATGACGAGGCATATTTGGCTCAATCAAGATCGCCAAAAACACCCATATCAAGATTTTGTTTTGACATATTTTTCTTTGTTCCCATGACAATAGAGCTAGTATTACCTGTTAGCTTAGCTCTCACATATATATATATATATATATATATATCCTAGTGGGACACTTGGTGCTAGTGGTAGTAGCGCATGAGTCTATGTTACACAGAGTTACCATGACTGAAAGGCAAATTACAATAATATCAAACAAAGCTACAAAGAAAATAATTTTTGATACATGGACATGTAATTTCAAGGAAAAGTCAAGATACAATGAAATTAGAGTTTTAATTTAACAGGGATAAATATTGGTAATCCCAAGCACACAATCTTAGCTGGAAACATAACATTCCACATGAACATGTGTTTGATATAATACAATCTAACCAAAGGAGAAAAGTGACAGTTACTTATTCAAGCAATAGATTGAATATTGATAAGGTAACAATAACATAAAGCCACCACTTGTGTTCTACTGGTTGTTGAAGTAGCATATTGTTGAGGTAGCCATTATTGGAGGACCTTGGATGTAACCTTAAGCAACAAAAGAATAAGCATGCTTTAGTTCACCGTCCAAAACGATAAAAAAATAAATAACAAAAAAAGAAAAAGAAAAGAGAAGTGCTTAATGCCACTCACTCATCTTTGCTGCATGAATAGATTATAATCAAAAATGAAAGAAAAAGAAAATAAAAAATTGAAATTGTGACGTTTCAATGAGGGAAAGATGTATTTAGGTAGAGTAATGCTATACGTAAACAAATTTCTAACCAAATTTTCTTATTACTAGACGCAAAGCTAGTGAAGTTTACATTAATAAATATATGCGAAACTCATGTCATTGTCTAGTTGTAAGAAAATTAGGTAAAAAATTTGTTTGCGTATAACATTTTTCATTTTGGTATGCATATGCATATGCATAGGCATAGGTCAAGAGCGTATGATAAATAACTTTGGCCTTTATGTTGCGAAATCTCTTCCAACTTCCTAGCCTAGGTTCAACCCTTCATTCATGTATGTAATTTAGATCTTATGCAATTCGCTAATAACACTTTCTGTTTCCATTTGATCTCTTGGCGATTCTATTGAACATCCATCCCTAATTCTCATAATGGCAAACATGCAATCCCTGATCCAACTACTTGTGTTGTGTTTCAATAGGATGTAGGGATCCACAATCTCCATCACTTGGTCAAGTAAAGCTTCTTTAACGAAGTTATGAAGATTTAGATGATCCTTAAACATATTGTCAATTGGTCTCTTACCTATAAACATCTCCAGTAAAAGAATCCCAAAGCTATATACATCCCCTAGTGTGGAAGCCATGTCGCCCACGCCATACTCTGCAAATTGATTGCAATTCCAATAGAAAATGCATTTAATCATTCATTGAATGAAAATTTTAAATAATTTTAATGATATGTGATGGCCTTTCATATCTCTTAGCAACAATATTTTTTTTTTGCTAGTTTCTTGTGAGTGTGATTGCCTAAGATCATTATTGTTTAATTGTATTTTTTATTGAAGGTAACAGAAAACTAGACTTGCATGAAAATTTTAGTCAAATGCCAAGTGACACAGAAAATTAATCCAAGTTGTTACAAATTTTTTTTGTCATGTTATGGTGTCTTGTGTGATCTAAGTGTGTGCAAGTACAATTGTATATATGTCATAATGGGTGTTGAAGGATAATAAAGGAGTGCATTTTGAAGCTCCCAAAGTGAAACTCTGCATTTTTTCTAGCTTTGGAAAGAAAGTACAAATAGATGAATCTAAAGCAATTAGTGTATATACACTAGTCAGCAGAGCCTAGGATCATTGGCAATCTAATATGGAAACCACGCTTAGTTTAATTTTCCTAATGCAAGTTCAATTTTTTTCATTCTACGAAAATTGTAAAGATTTTGTACTTGGAGCAGCATAGCCTATGGTTCCCCATATTCCAATTGAATCACTTTGACTTTGTGATACATCATTCGAAGCTACAGAAATAAATTTTGCTAACCCAAAATCTCCAACATGGGCCATTATCTCATCATCAAGACGAACGTTACTTGGCTTAAGATCACCATGAATAATTGTTGACCCACAACCACAATGAAGATACTCAAGTGCACAAGCAATATCAATGGAAATGTCCAGTTTCTCTATCAATTTAAGTTTTTTGTGTTCTTGTTGCTCTTGTTCTGCAACTCTATATGGGTGCAACCATTTATGTAAGCTTCCTATGGCCATAAATTCATATACTATGGCTTTAAATTCATTACCATGGAATTCCACACTAGAACAAGCACTTGCAAGTTTCAAGAGATTTCAATATCTTATAGTTCTTAGTGCTTTGCATTCCGACATGAAACTCTTAAAAGCTCCTCTAAGTTGAAGATTGAGCACTTTCACCGCAATTGTCATATGACCTTGATTAAGAATACCTTTATAAACAGAAGCATAGCTTCCAATACTAATTAGATTAGCCTATGAGAATTCATTGGTAGCTTTGAGAAGCTCTGCATAAGAAACCCTCAAAATGTTGTTTTTGAATGATGGCACGGAAGGTGTCTTCTTTTTCAGGACATGTCCTTGTTGGAGAAATATAAAGAAGACAACTAACAAAGTTGCACATATCACAAGAGCAATCACCATAAACAATATCACTTTCATCTTGTAAGATAACTTAATATCCTTTGACTTTGTGGACGGGCAAGGGGGAAGGTTCAATTCTGCAATAACTCCACAGAGAACATTATTTCCAACAATTGAAATCACGCTTGCATTTCAAAACACTTCTTGTATTGAAACTGGCCAATGTAGAAAATTAAAAGAAAGATTCAACTTTTCCAATTGAAGCTCACCTAGATAACTTGGGATCAACCCCGATAAATTGTTGCAGGAGAGGTCCAACTCTCGTAAACCCCTTAGCTCTCTTAAACTTTGAGGTATTTGGCCTTCAAATGAATTCCTGCCCAGGTAAAGATATTCCAAGCTCAAACAATTGCTCAGAGAGTTTGGTATTCTTCCTGATAACCTATTATTGGATACATCCAACTTCTTGAGATTTTCAAAGACCCAACTTCTGATGGAATAGAATCAGTCAAAGAATTGTGAGCTAAACTATAGGATTTTGAAATGGAAGAGAGATTCATAGTTTCAGGTGGTATTGAACCGCAGAGGTTATTATGTGAAAGATTTAATTCTAACAAGTTACGACAATTGCCAAGATTTGGAGGTAGGCTTCCATGGATAGTGTTTTGTCCCAATGAGAGAATATTCAATGATGTTAAATTACCAAGTGAAGGAGGTAGTCCTGTGAATTTGTTCCCCTGTAAATACAACCCTTGCAATTTAGACAGCTTTCCAATATCAGTGGAAATAGGGCTAGTAAGATAACTATTTACTATATCAAAGACAGTAAGGTTAAGGAGGTTCCCAATTCCTGAAGGAATTCTTCCATGGAATTGATTTCCTTCTATAGAGATGTAGCTAATATGGGTGGAGAGATTGGCTATGGAGTCAGGCAATGAACCTTTGAGAAGATTGCCATCAGCAACAATATATTCTAAACTAGTGTAGTTTGTTAAAGATGAGATAAAAAGTAGTCAGGTCATCTTGTACTTTGTTATAGCTAAATTGCACATCCTGAAGACGTAAAAGTTTTCCAAGATCTTTTGGTATTGGCCTGGTGATCTCCTTAACATTCAAGGTGACATTATTGGTCCATGGAATATCATATGCAAGGAGGATTAACTACTTAACAATGAAAGGTGTTTTGAAAAGTTAAAATTATAGTGATCAGTTGATAGATAAATAAAGAGAATTTTCATCTCCTTCCAGGGGCTGATTCTTTTGCCTACTAATCCAAGAAAATTGCTAAAATGGCTACATTTGAAATATAATTTATTGAGAAAAAAGGATCATAGTGCTATTTGCAACTGGAGACCAAGTATGATATAAGCAAGAAATTCTTACAAAATATTAATGAGGTGAATATGAGTAGAATATAACCAATGCAAGTAACAAAGTGGATCAATGGATTTTTTGGTAAGCTCAAAGAACACTACCAGCTAGCTAGATCATGCAATGTCAAACCCTTTTTGTTTTTCCCGATAAGCGATATTATATTAGGGTAGTGATAGAGAGCTCTAACACTAGAGCTCTAACATGAGCACTAATGAGGTGTCAAAAAAAAAAAAGCAAGCCTAAACATCACATCATCATATGGGACCCACCATTAAAGCTCTTAAATTAGACCTCCCAAATATTATTGATTATATTAACAGAAGGTTCAAAAGATATCCCATCCAAATACAAAGGAACAAAGTGCAAAACGAAGGGGCTCTACAATGTATATATATATCAATGAAGCATGGTACTCCAAAAATATTACCGTACAAGTATCAGATACTTACCGAGTAGGGTACGAATATCGCGTATGGCAAAAACATATCGAGTACATTTTATATGACTTTTATACACCGGTATGTTGTGGGTACTCCATGAGTATGCGGTTGGGCACGTCGGGGTCAGAACAAAAATTTCATAATCTTTTAGGGGCACTCCATGAGTACATTTTATATGACTTTTAGGGGTACTCCATGAGTACATTTTATATGACTTTTAGGGGTACTCCATGAGTACATTTTATATGACTTTTAGGGGTACTCCATGAGTACATTTTATATGACTTTTAGGGGTACTCCATGAGTACATTTTATATGACTTTTAGGGGTACTCCATGAGTACATTTTATATGACTTTTAGGGGTACTCCATGAGTACATTTTATATGACTTTTAGGGGTACTCCATGAGTACATTTTATATGACTTTTAGGGGTACTCCATGAGTACATTTTATATGACTTTTAGGGGTACTCCATGAGTACATTTTATATGACTTTTAGGGGTACTCCATGAGTACATTTTATATGACTTTTAGGGGTACTCCATGAGTACATTTTATATGACTTTTAGGGGTACTCCATGAGTACATTTTATATGACTTTTAGGGGTACTCCATGAGTACATTTTATATGACTTTTAGGGGTACTCCATGAGTACATTTTATATGACTTTTAGGGGTACTCCATGAGTACATTTTATATGACTTTTAGGGGTACTCCATGAGTACATTTTATATGACTTTTAGGGGTACTCCATGAGTACATTTTATATGACTTTTAGGGGTACTCCATGAGTACATTTTATATGACTTTTAGGGGTACTCCATGAGTACATTTTATATGACTTTTAGGGGTACTCCATGAGTACATTTTATATGACTTTTAGGGGTACTCCATGAGTACATTTTATATGACTTTTAGGGGTACTCCATGAGTACATTTTATATGACTTTTAGGGGTACTCCATGAGTACATTTTATATGACTTTTAGGGGTACTCCATGAGTACATTTTATATGACTTTTAGGGGTACTCCATGAGTACATTTTATATGACTTTTAGGGGTACTCCATGAGTACATTTTATATGACTTTTATACACCGGTATGTTGTGGGTACTCCATGAGTATGCGGTTGGGCACGTCGGCGTCAAAACAAAATTTTCATAATCTTATGTGACTTTCACAAAAATTTCTTCTTCTTCTTCTTCTCCTTTCAGATTCTTCTTCCTCTTTTTTCGATTCTTCTTTCTCTTTTTTTTTTTCTTCAGATTCTTCTCCCTCTTTCCTTTTCTTCTTCTTTTTTTTAGATTTTTTTTTCATATTCCCAATTTGTTTCAGATTTTTTCTGATCCTTTTTTTTTTGTACATATTTTTTCCACAAAGCAGTTGGAATTTGTTGCAACCCACAACCTTATTCCTCTTTAATTATCTTCAAAAAGATTAGGTAATGTAAAATCAAATCACCCACTCTGTGCCCTTTCTTCTTACTGTTGTATAAAATAGTCTTCTATTGTAGTAGACATTCATAAATATATAAATAAGAGATGAAAAAAAAATTATTACTTTCATCATAGTATTGATGTTTTAAAATTGTTATTTGAATATTTAAAAATTATATACTTGAATGAAGTGAAAGAATTCACAACTTATTTCGTTAATAATGGTTATAGGCATACGAGTTCGTCAAGAAGTGGAGGTTCAACTGCAAGTATAGTTCGTATTGTTGAATGATTTATTTTTTAGTTTTGTAATTTCTCTTTTTAATTATGATATTAAATTTTGAATTGTATGTTAGATGTTTAGTTATAAATTAAAAAATAAAATTAACCTACCCCAGTCGAATCTATACTTTATTTTTTTGAGAATTTGCTAAATTGACGTATCTATATTTTACCCGTACCCGTATCCATATCCGTACCTGCATGTATATATAAACTGCTTTCATAACATGTTTTCTAAAAAACCTTAAAAACTAATTTGATAAAAAAAAATTAATGAAAAATTCAAAATGCACTCATCATTTTTGTCACAACTCAACCCCAGGGGCTTAGGGCTAGAAGAGATCTCCTACATCATATAGTTGATAAGGCAAATTGATTTGCGTATACTTTTTTATTATTATTATTATTTTACCTTAATTTTACATTGACTCTAATTAATAATTTAAATTATACTTTATTAATTATTTTGTTTTACTATTACATATTATTATTATTCTAATTCCATATATTTATTTTATTATTATTGTTATTATTTATTTATTTATTTATTCAATTATAAATTATCACATACAACCATAATTATATATAACTATAAATATTTATGTGGTATTTAATTAAACATTCAGGGTGTCACATTTCTCCCCTCCTAAATAGAAGTTTGTCCCTAAACTTGACGTACCTTAATTTTCGAAGAGGTGTGGGTATTTCGCTCACATTTGACTTTCCGTTTCCCACGTAGCTTCTTTGACACGATGATTTTGCCATAAGACTTTTACCAACGGTATGGTCTTGTTTTGAAGAACTTAATCATGATGATCGAAAATCTGCACTGGTTGCTATTCATAAGAGCTGTCCTCTTGGACTTCCAAGTTCTCATAGTTGACGACATGTTCTGGATCTCGGAGGTACCGTCGGAGCATCAAAACGTGAAACACATTGTGAACGTTAGACAGTTCAGGCAATAGAGCAAGGCGATATGCTACAGAACCAATTCTTTCCAATATCTCAAATGGCCCGATGTAATTTGGGTTTAACTTTTCTCGCTTTCCAAATCGGATAACTCCTTTTGTTGGTGAGATCTTAAGGAACACATGATCCCCTACTTGAAATTCCAAGTCCCGTCTCCGTGTATTTGCATAACTTTTCTAGCGGCTCAAGGCAGTGTGAATTCGCTGCTAGATAAGTTAGATTTTATCACTTGTGATTTGCATGATTTCAGGGCCTAACAATTTCCTATCCCCGACTTCCGTCCAGCATAGAGGTAATCAACATCTCCTTCCATACAGAGCTTCGTACAGTGCCATTCCAATGCTTGCCTGATAGCTGTTGTTATAGGCGAATTACACAAAAGGTAGGTGCTCATTCCAGTTACCTTTGAGGTCCAACACGCATACACGAAACATGTCTTCCAATGTCTGGATTGTTCTTTCGGATTTGCCCATCAGTTTGTGGGTGATAAGCAATGCTAAACTTCAGTGTAGGCCCTAAAGCCTCCTGCAATTTGTTCCAGAGAAGTGAGACACAAAGCGAGGGTCTCGGTTAGACGCGATTGAAACTGGGGTGCTGTGCAAATGAATAATTTCCTTGATGTATATGGTGGCAAACTTATTAAGAGAGTACATGATTTTGATTGGAAAAAAATGCACTGACTTCATCAATCGGTCTACTATAACCCATATTGCATCATTCTTCGAAAATGACTGTGGTAACCCAATCACGAAGTCCATAGTGATGTGCTTCCATTTCCATTCAGGAAAGCGAGGGTCTCGGTTAGACACGATTGAAACTGGGGTGCTGTGCAAATGAATAATTTCCCTGATGTATAAGGTGGCAAACTTATTAAGAGAGTACATGATTTTGATTGGAAAAAAATGCACTGACTTCATCAATCGGTCTACTATAACCCATATTGCATCATTCTTCGAAAATGACTGTGGTAACCCAATCACGAAGTCCATAGTGATGTGCTTCCATTTCCATTCAGGAATAGGGAGTGGTTGCAACAATCTTGCAGGTCTCTGATGTTCTACTTTAACACGCTGACAATACAGACATTTGGAGACATGGCTTGCTATGTCTCTTTTCATTCATATCCACCAGTAGTGTTCCTTCAGATCCTGGTACATCTTTGTGTTGCCGGGATGGATTGCGAATCTCGAGCTATGAGCTTCCACCAGTATCTTCTTCTTGAGTTCCGGAATGTCGGGAACGGGAATTCAATTTTGAAATTTTAGCATCCCATTACTTAATGTGAAATTAGGATCAGGTGTACTTCTTTGCTCCTCGTACTTTTTCCTAAAAGGTTATCTTCACATTGGCATGCTCTAATTTCTTCAATCAAGGTAGGTTCTACGGTTATGTTAGCGAGTAGTCCATTGATCTTGAGGGAAATGAGAGTTCATGCCAAACTTCTAGTCGTCTTCCGGCTCAGTGCATCTGCCACCACATTAGCTTTGCCTGGATGGTGATGGATCTCTACATCATAGTCTTTCATAAATTCTAGCCACCGCCATTGCCTTATATTCAGTTCTTTTTGTGTAAACAAATATTTAAGACTTTTATGATCAGTGTAAATCTCACAGGTTGTGTCGTAGAGATAATGACGCCAGATCTTGAGGGCAAAAATTACCGCAGCCAATTCCAGATCATGAGTTGGGTAGTTCTTCTTGTGAGTCTTTAGTTGTCGTGAGGCATAAGCAATGAATTTTCCATTTTGTATAAGAACGCAACCCAAACCATTGTATGAGGCATCACTACAAATTACGAACCCATCTGCCCCTGTAAGGAGTTCTAGTATAGGAGCTGTCACAAGTCGACTTTTCAATTCTTGGAAACAATGCTCCTGTTTGTCAGTCTATTCAAAGAGTGTGTTCTTCTGAGTTAGTTGGGTCAAAGGTGATGCTATTTTCGAGAAATCTTGCACGAAGCATCGGTAATAACCAGCTAGACCCAAGAAACTTCAAATTTCTGACACATTAGTAGGTCGTGGCCAGTCCAC
The DNA here is from genome assembly GCF_004153795.1 of Camellia sinensis. Taxonomy (NCBI): domain Eukaryota; kingdom Viridiplantae; phylum Streptophyta; class Magnoliopsida; order Ericales; family Theaceae; genus Camellia; species Camellia sinensis. Next base: position 1,285,100 of record NW_021024539.1, read on the forward strand.
GATTGTTGTAACGTTTTGGGGGTCAACTAAGATGCCATCTTTGTTAATGACGTGACCGAAGAAGTGTACACTAGTGATCCAAAATTTTCATTTCTTTAACTTGGCATAAAGTTTGTAATCATGTAGTGTTTGCAGAACCATTTGCAAGTGCTGCTCATGGTCTTTCGGTGACTTAGAGTATATGAGGATGTCGTCAATGAAGACGATGACAAACTTATCAAGATAGGGTTTGAACACCCGGTTCATGATCTATGAAAGTCACTGGAGCATTTGTGACGCCAAAAGGCATGATGAGAAACTCGTAGTGCCCGTAACGGGTCCTAAAGGCAATCTTTTCGATGCTCTCTGTTTTGACTTTTAGTTGATGGTATCCGGAACACAATTCAATCTTCGAGAATACTTGGGCGCCTTGTAGTTGATCGAACAAGTCATCGATTCGTGGCAGGGGGTACCGATTCTTGATGGTGACTTTGTTCCCAGTAATCAACATATAACCTCATTGTGCCATCTTTTTTCTTTACGAATAGTACTGGAGCTCCCAAGGGTGAGGTACTAGGTCAAATGAAACCTTTGTCTAGAAGTTCTTGGATTGAGTCTTCAGTTCTTTCAATTTCGTCATTTACATGCGATAAGGGGCTTTTGATACTGGTTGGGTACCAGATTGAGTTTCAATGGGGAATTCAATTTCCCGGTCAACCAGGTTACCAGGTAGATCTTCAGGAACAACAACTGCGAATTCTTGTACTTCGGGGATTGCATCAACGGTGGTGTAGACACCCCATTTTTGACTGTCCTCAAGACTTGGACGTCATCGTTTGAACACTCGATGATCATCCATGTTCGTGTTTGTTTTGAGTCCCCGGAAGTCTCGACCGCACGCCTTGCCTCAAGATCTCCCGACTTATCTGTTTTGTGCTTGGTCATGGACCAAACACTTGTGATTTTGCTTCTAAGGGAAGATGATGGCTTGTTGACCATTTTCTCAACCCACCGGCTAGGGCCTGAGGCCATTGCCCCCTTTTTCTTTCCATCGGCTAAGTGTGTTGGCCGATCAGCACTTTAGTTGGTCGGTCGGCCATATATTTGGTCGGTCGACCAGATTTTCTGGCCAAGACACTTTCTTCACCATTTTCTTTGCCTTTTTCAGGCATTGTGCATGCCAGTTGTGCCAGTTGGTGAGCACAGACTCTGCCCTCCATACACGTGTATAGAGGGATTTGAGCCTTGTTTAGCTTCCCTTGGAAGCTTTGTGAAGTTGTTTTTGTATAAAAGGAGGGCCTTCCCTCCCTTTCCAAGGGTTGATTCATCTAATATAGAAGTTAAATATACCTCTCTCTCTCTATATCTTCCCCTCTCTCTAGTTGTGTGTGTAATAGTGTTCAAAAGTGTGTTTTTGTTCTTATTTTTGCACTAAGGCACCTAGTGTTACACTATACTTTGGTTACTGAGGTGTTGAGTGGTTAATTTCAGAGTTTTTGAGTTGGTTTTGATTAGAAGGAGGTGCTGGAGATGGTGTTCTTGAAGTGTTCTTCAAGGGTGAGAAATACCTCTTTTATTTCCCATTTTGCCTTAAGATTTTAGCCTATCTTTCATGCTGTTTTAAGCTTAGTGTATAACTGAAAAAAGTTCTGTATTTTCATGCGTGAGATGTTTCATTAATGTCACTTTTGGGTTAGGGGTTGTTTACCCCTCTTAGGCCTTGTTTGGTCTCTTTTTGTGCCTTCCTCTTTAGGCTTTGTAACCCTTTTATTTTGGCCATCTCACCACTGAAATCCAAAGGATTTTCAGTGGTAGAGAATTGGTTTTGAGGTCTTGTATAGGGGAGGCACACCCCTCTCCCCTTATGTCCCATTTGCTTGCATTGTTGACTTGTAAAGGTAGCATGCTGGCTTAATGTGTTTTAGCTTCATTTCACCAGGTATTTGGTGTTAGTTTATCATGTTATACCTCTGTTTCATGTTGGTTCTTTGGCTTATTGCATGCATCATACACTTGCCTTGCAATCCTCTCATTTGACTAAACATGTATCATGCATTTAGACCATCATGCTTGCATGTTTTGGCTTGACTTCATGAAGCTTTTATCCATGTTGTGACATGTTTAAGCTCTGTTTGGTGTTGATTTGGTCATGTTTGCCATGTTTTGTATAGCCACCATGCATTTTAGCTTGTTAGCTTTGGGTGTGTGAGTCATGAGCATACTTTACTTGGGCTATTTTAGTGGTTTGGAATCACTGATCATGCTATTTCAGTCCATATTCTATGCTTATGTGCTTGCATTTGCCATTCTCTCAATGCTTTGAATTTTTCATTGCATAACCCATGCCATGTTTGGTTGAGGTAGTTGTAGTTGAATGCTCTCTTTGTGGCCTTGAATGCCCTCTATTTTGCGCCCATTCCTTAGCATGTTTTGGCCTTGTTCCATGCATGATCTAGCCTTATTTTGGTCTGCCCTAAGACTATTTTAAGTCATCTTGGCTCTTTAGGGCTTGATTGGTATGGCCATGGTTTGAACCCCTTTGTTAGTCTCAAGTTTTGGGCTTTATTGCATGCCCTACTTGCATGGCATGGTTGATTTGGCATCATCCTTTGCACATTTTCAGAGCTTATCATACTTGTCATATGTCCATATTCGTCTCTCCTTAATGTGTCTAAGAGTCGACTCTTTTTTATGCCTAAGTGTTGGACCTTTACATGTGCATGTTTGAGTATGTTTTGTCCATCATTTCTTGGCACTTTGGCCACTGTTTTGGTATGGTTGAGGCCTATCCATCCTTAGTGTAAGTCCATAGATCATGCACTCGTGTATTGTTGTAGGCTTACCACATTGCATGTTGTCGGATCGTTGTGGTTAGTGTCACTGTTGTAAACATATCACTCGATATACTTACATACCTAGGTTGCATTGTAGTATTACATACTTATTGTATTACCATGTTGCTTGCATTTTAAGTTGCATTGTTCATGTTGCATTGCATTAATTGCATGTTTCGCATTGCATTTGGCATACATACATTGCATTGTTGTTTGGTTTGGGGTGTCAAACCAAACATGAGGATCAAGGGACGTTTCGTACTTAAAGTGACGAAACGTGCCTCGATCCTCGGTCGCTGACCTTCTTCACCCAACGTGATAGAGTGTGTAGCATTCATTTGTTTGTTGCATTCATTCCATATTGATATGCACCTTTGACACCTTTGGCCATCATTCATCGAAATGCGTGATTGGTGGCATGTAGGTCGAGAGCCATACTCTCTTGAGTTCATAGCATGATAGGGAGGGTGGTCGTGCGTACAATTGGCTTGCAAATTCCATGCTATGCACTGTCTGTCCTCTGTTGCAGCAAAACCAGTGTTCTGCAGGAAGAAATGGCCGGTCGGCAACTTTCAGTGCCGGCCGACTACCAATATCCAGCCGATGGCCCCATCTTTGGTCGATGACCATCTTTCCATGGCCGGTAGTCCTGTCTCTTGGCCGGTGACCTTCCACACTGCTCAGGGAGTGGTTCAGAAGCAGCCTTGGGATTTGTGCAGCTTTCGAAGGCATGAAACAGTGCAAACATAGGCAACAGTTGGCATGGCAACAGGTTTCCGAGCGAGGCGAGTCGAGCATACATCATCCAATCATTTCGAGGCAGAGCTGCGGCGGCCTCTTTTATTTCGTATTTAGATTCTTTTGTAATTAATTTGTTGATTAATTAAGGGTTTTGTAATATTTAATTAGCTAGGGTAGTTGATTGATTATTCGGTCTGTATTATTTATTCGGACCCTCCGTCGAGAGGGCGAATTTTGTAATAAGTGTACGTGCGTGTGTGAATGTCTTCCAACCCCACGTCTTTCTCCCTTTTACTTACCTGATTTTGATGGTTAGTTTTAGGCCACGTTTCAATTAGCATACTTATATCAACATGTTTGCATCATTCATTCATATTGCACGCACCGGGCTCGGTGCATCATACTAACTGCATTATATTTCAATTCCAAGTTGAATACATGTGTCGATTATTGCATCTCACATGCCATCTTAGAATAGCCGAGCCTATTGTAGTTGCATTTTTGCATGTGTTGCATTAGGCATTCTTAGCATAGTTAGGATTCATGCATGATTTCTAATTAGCTTCTTTCTTTGGCTCGGAGTACTCGGTAAGTGTTTATGCTTTAGCATCCTTGCATGTGTGTGAATGACTGCCATGATAGCATGCTTACCATGAGGCTATGTGCTTATGTGATATAACTGCCTGAATGCCTCTGGGTGAAGGTTGGGTTGCTTGAATTGGAATAATTCGTAACCCGTGTTTTAGCCTACTTGCGAGTATCAAATTTCAATCCATTTTCAAAACAAACGGATATGCGATGCTTTGTTCCAACTTAGGCAATCTAGTCTATACTTGTATGCTGTACACATCACATAGTAATTCTAGGTTAATAACCAGAATAAGAGCATATATACTTTCAAAAACAAGATATCATGCTTAGTAGTGGCTGATCGTTGATCGGGCGAGTGGGGGTGCTCATGAAATGACCTTCCCCAATCGTACCCAAATCCTCGAGCTGAGGCAGCTTTGGTGATGACGGACACGTGGCCTTAGGCACGAGTCAGGGTTTCCTAAATTTCCCTAAAATAAAATATTTAGGTGGCGACTCTGTATCTGGCAAAGCAGTCCATGTTTGGCACTTCTTTCTAAAATCAGTTTTTCAAAACAATTTGTCGGATTTGGACTCTTTGGTGATTTATCAATCTTGTATTGTACTTTGCGAGATTAGATTCAGAACCGTCACATCGAGTCCGAACTGTAGTGAGCCCAATGAACAAAACGGGATTTTCCCGGGACGTTCGGGCGCGTCTACAGTTTCTGGCGACTCTGCTGGGGAGTTTTAGAGAACTTGATTCGAACTCATGATATCTTGTTTTGATTGCACTTATGTGTTTCTTTGCATTGCATTTGCATTGGTGCGCCTAGGACACCGTGTTTGCCATCTGCTATTCTTGAATGGTTTGTCGGAGGTTCGCTTTGAGAAGTGTGCCATAAGGCTGACCGGTTACAGGCTCTGCCACGATGGGAACACAAACCCCGATTTTTACCGGGGCACCCTTTTTGACCATTCGACCTAGTGCATATTTGGAATCCGTAGTGACCATTCCAAACTAGGACAGGTTGCTCACCCAATTATAGGTTGTTTGAAATTGCTGTGTGCGTAGTGAAACCCTAGCTCCTGACAAAATAGGATAGGGAAACCCTATCCCAACATAGGGGTGTTTTGGCTCTCACTTGCTTGCTATGTGCTTTTAGAGTGCGTCTCCACAAGAACGCATGTATTAGTTTACAAGTTTGGGTATCAGTCCTGAGGGCACCAGTATCGGTATTTTGGGAATCAGATATCTGCGGGTATCAGATTCAGTTTTGGGGGAGTAATTTGGGGAACAGTGATCAGTGTTCAAGCACAGTCATTTAGCTATTCTCAAATATGTTCTGTTGAAATTGGGCTGAGATGCTGCATGTTTTCTCTTTTGCTGGGTAGTCTTGGAACCGTAGCTTCAGAAGGCTCCAATATCCCCTGAGGTTCATCGGACTTGTGCTGATAGACTTTGTCAGTTCAGAGATTTAGTTCAAGGGAAATCAGTGTTCCTTTACCAGAGGTAGGGTAAAAGGGCCAGTCAGGCACAGATCACCAGTTCAACAGTCCTCAGATCAACGGTCATTATCCATCTCACCTGTGCGCAGTGGGGTTGAGATATCTGCTTTTACCTCAGGGAGATATACCACTTGTTCAGTTAGATCAGCAGTTTTCAGTTACTATGGAGGAGATGATGCGTCAACTCCAAGAAAGTATGAAAGCCATGCAGGAGGACGCTGTTCGTCAAGCAGAATTTGCCAAACAACATGCCGTTGTCATGGCCCAACAGGCAGAGCTAATTACCCGGCTACAGCAGCAAGCTACAGCATCAGCTTCATACCAAGCTCCTCCCCCACCAAGAGTCCCAATACCTGGGGAGACGGCGAATGTCCAAAATGCCCAGGAGGATACAAACATCCCAACGAGGCTGGCTCCGCCCCCGATTCTACCTCAACTATCCAAGGCACCCACTCCTATCAATCAACCGGATTCTCCCTTCGAATTCGAGGTGGACCCCACGGCATTAAAAGTAAGCAATCTTGAAAATATGTTCAACAAATCTTAGGGTGTCAAGACCATTCTAGATATAGAAGATGGGTACGCCGACGCAGCCGTGACGCCGGCAGATAGATTTAAGATGCCACATATTGACCGCTTTGACGGGTTTGGGGATCACATAGTGCACTTACGGCTGTTTTTAGATATATTAAGGCCGATGGGCCTCACCAGACTATAGAAGCTTTCTTTATTCGGCCGGACCCTGTCGGGTGTGGCGGCCATCTAGTATGCAAAATTGGAAGACGATGTTAAGAGGAATTGGGATGAGATGGCTGAGGCTTTTGTCGCTCAGTACTCCTATAATACACAGATCGAGATCACAACCCGCGATCTCGAGATGACTAGGCAGGAGCTTAAGGAGAGTTTTTCTGACTTTGTAACCCGGTGGAGGGCTAAGGCCTCGATGATGACCATCAGGCCTGTTGACAAAGATCAGATTTGGATGGTTGTGCGCAACCTCCAGCCTAAGCTCATGCAGAAGATGATCCTTCTCCCCCTCCCCACCTTTGCAGATCTACATGAGATTGGGGTATAGATCGAGGATGCTATGAAGCAGGGCCTCATTGACCAGGAGAAGGAGAAGCCCAGGAGGGCGTTTTCCCGACCACCAGTAGTGATGCAGCTGCAAGATCTTCTGAAGTGGGCATGGTCACCACCAACGCATGAAAAATAGCTACCCCATTCACCGGTGCGTTCAGAAGTAGCTCACAAAAAGTCAAATATCCACCTCGAGTCAAGAGGGTTTTTACCCCACTTTATATGCCTTTGTCAAAGGCTCTAGAGGCCTTACTTCGGAAAGGATATCTAAAACCGTTGGAATAACGACCTCTACCTGATCCTCTCCCTCCAGAGCATGACCAGACTAAGTACTGTGCCTACCATCAACAAACCGGTCATGACACTGACAGTTGCTTTCGTCTGCGCCATGATGCACAAGACCTGTTTGACAACAGGGTCATCCCCTCGCCAGTCCAGCAAAGTCTATGCCACTGGATCAGTGAACTTGGGGGATAGTACGAATATGTGATCAGGGGATGAACCACCTACGGGCGGTCTTTAGTTTACTCCAGATGTGGCGTATGGCACGCACTGCTTTGAGCATTTGTGAATGCTGGTTTTTGTACTTTCTGACTCGGGTATTGAGTCAGTTTTGTTATGTCGTTTAGAGTCTGTCCCATTGTATAGAGTCAGCCTTTTCATATTGAGTCAGTTGGGTCTGTCTTGTTGTATCGAGTCAGTCTATTTTGTTAGAGTCGCGTGATCCCGGGGGCATTACCTCGGATATCACTATTTTGTTTCGTGTTTGTCTTTTCGCTTCCTTTTGAGTCTGTTTCTGCCGGGGAGCCAGTTACACCAGAAGACCTAATTAAAACAGCTATGGTTTTCATGCTTTTGTGCTTGTTTCTGCTTCTGTTGTGCCAGCAAGTTTAGAATGAAACGGCAGTACACTTCACCTGCTCTTCTGCGCCTTGAAATTATTGCATTGACCTAAGTTTTTCAAAATTTTTGAACACTATGATGAAAACGAAGAGGAAGGAATTCCTCGGGATTTTGATCAACTTGAGAGAAAGAGAGGCATGCTAAGCCCTTAATGATTGAGATCATGTTTGTTAATGTGAGTACTGAGAAGGATCCTGGCTTGATCTAGATTGGTTCTGCATTGTCTTTGACGCGAGTGATTAGTCGCTTTCTTAAAAGATTTCAAAAAATGTTTTGCGTGGTTCTACGAAGACTTGTGTGGAATCGCTCTTGAGATTATGCAGCTTAGGATCGCTCTCAGCCTCGAGATTCAACCCCTTTGCTCTCAAAACCTTGAACTTGGGTTTAGAATGTTCAACGGTCAACCACAATGTGAGGCCTGTGTGGCCAGATTCGAAGCAACCCTCGAACTAAGGGCAAGAAAGTCAGATCGAGAAGGTCAGACGTCGTCAAAAGAAGCTTGCAAAGCTAGATCAAAAGCACCCCTCAAACTAGGGGCAAAGAACATCAGACGTGCTCGAAGAGTCGAAGATGAATCATTCTGCAAATCAGTGAAGACTGGCAAGAATGCCAAATCCCAAAAGGGAGGAAAGAAGAAAGTTTGTGCTAAAGGACAACTGAGTTCCTATCCATAACATTAGGGACAAATTCAGCCCCCATTGGATGGACTCCTACATCATCAGTGAACATCAGCCATTCTCCTGGATTTAGATGACTTTAGGATCTCAAAACCATTTGACATGGACAAAGCTACACTTTTACCCTTGAGAGGCTCACTGGGCCGAAAACCCGGAAGGGCGACCCAGGCAAAAGTTAGAGCAAGAAAAAAAGAAAAGAGAAAAGAAAAAATACAAAGAATGAAAAAGAAAAGATGAAAAAAACATGAAAAGAAATGAAAAGAATTGAAAAGAAAAGAAAAACATAGCTCGCAGGGTTGAAAACTCGGAAGGGCGGCCTTGGCAAAAGTTAGAGCGCAAAAGGAGAGGTTAACACCCAAGTGTACCTTAACCCCGAACTACGTAAGGCTTGATTCCCATCTTTGGGATATGTAGGCAACTTCATTCTGAAGTCCAGCCGTAAAACACTTCAAATTCGACTGTGTCCATGTGATGGTTCTGGTCATCTTTGTCTTCTCTGTATTTGAGAATTTGGTCGTAATTTTCACTATGAGGACTGGTTGCCATGTGCTGCGGCGCTATTCAGACTAGGGGCAACTCTCCGTTGCCGTGCAGTGCTGTGGTGTTATTCAGACTAGGGGTAACTTTCAATTGCAATGCAATGTCGTTCAGACAAGGGGCAATTTTTCATTTGTTTTGGATCTGAGGTTGTGCATCTCAAGAGTAAATTCTGCGTTGGTCGAGCAGTGGCCATTTGCAAAAATAGCTTTTGAGAATTTTTACTGAGGCTGACTAATTCTCTCAAAAATTATTCCATTTTTCAAAAATTGGACCATTTTCTTGGACCCAAAAAGGAAAATGTTCAGTGCCCATAACCTAACTTGCATGATTTTAAATCAGAAAATCGAACAAGCATGTTAATCTAACTCTCATGTTGGTCAAAATTGTTTTAGCAGAACGTCAAAAATAAAAAATGGTTAAAATAATGAACTGGGGGCACAGTTGAGTCAGGTATTCTATCTTTTCCCCATTGTCAACGCACTTGCCAGAAAGGGCACCTTGTCTGCCAGAAAAGGGCACAACAGAAACTAACAGCAAAATGCCGAAAGTTCTCTCAAGCAATGAGGTATCAAGCTAAGTGCGAAGCACGAACTGGAATGGAGCAGGATATTTCTTCCCCTCATTTGGACAAATCTAATCACGTCCAAACTCTCTAGTAGAGCATCGTCAACTAATGTCAATTGCAGATCCGCTGCACATCCCGCCGCATCACAACTCCTCTGTGGGGGAAGTTCATTGTTTTGAGAAGAAGAAAGAGAATGTAGCAGAATGCTAGGGGCAAGAGCCCGCAACTTCTTGTTTTTCCATCAACCACCAAGGGGAGGGATTAAAAATGAGAGATTGAAAAATAGAGAGATGTGTGCTGAGAGAAAAAGTGAGGAAAAGGGCTTTTTCAGGAAAAAATAAAAATAAAAATAGAGCCTGAGGGCCGAGTGATGTGAGAATCACAAATGAGAAATGGTGGAAAACAATACCCAGAGAAACAGTCTCCCTGTGCACGCCTGAGTGTCGTGTCTTTTTGTTTTATCTCGATTCTTGTTTTTGAGTCGTTTCGAGTGTTACTCAATGTATTTAGGTTGTTTACCTTTTGTTTTCCGTTGTTGAGTCATAGTGCGCTGTGTTCAGTCATAGGCTCAATACCCTGGTCAAGAACTCATCTCTCAATTTCAAAAATAAAATCGTTTTGCGCTCCGAATGCCGTGCCGTTCTCCACATCTGTACAAAACAAGATTCGTTCTTTTGTAAAACCGCAGGGTTCAACCCAGGTCATGTGGGAATAGTAAAACGAGGACCTATCTGAAGCTATATAGGTTCCAGACTGCAAAGCAAAAGAAAAGAGGGAAAATGTTGGGTATCTGAGTTTGTTTCAACTTCAGTAAGTTCCGAGATTGCATTCCGTGTGTACCTCTTCAGGTCTTGCCAATGCTCCGAAATATGAGTGTGCCTCTACCTCAAGCTCAAGATCAAGTTTGCTTGAAACCAGAATGGCGATCAAAAGTGCTCTCCCTAAGTACCATTCCCTGCCAGAGGCATCTTGGCTGTGTTCGCAATGAGTTCCTAGGAGACCAACTGTGACGGTGGAAACTAGAGTTCGAATGGCTGTTGCTTAGAACGCAAAGGTTCGGGATTTCTGAGACTAAAGTCTGGTTTAAATACCCAGAGGCGTGTCCTCGGCTTGAAATCTGTATGGAAGCCCCATAGGTTGAGATAGCGTGTATGCACCTCAATTCTGGATACTGAACCAACCTAGTCTGTCACCCCGTTGGAGAATAGGGAAAGTTGTGAATATGATCAGGAAGAAAGGCAACATCCAAAGTGTTCTACGTGAAGAATCCTTGTCAGTATTTCAGAGCCTTTGTACTGTAAGTTGAAGGTAAGTGTTCGAAGAGCACAAGGAGAGATCCCTATCAGAGAAGAGTGGTTCACCGCCACTCATCTCATGAGGTGCTTTCTAAAACGCTGTTTTGTCTATTTATTGCTTTTCTTAAGCATCATGCATTGTAATGCATTGTACCTATCAAGTTTCTTTCTCATTCATGCACGATATTGTATGTACGCAGTGTCATTTCAAACAAGGGGCAACTTTCCGTTGCCATGCAGT
>NW_021024539.1:1296464-1310425 GCF_004153795.1 Camellia sinensis
ATTGTATCTATCATACTCTGTTCACATAGTGCATCTATCACACTTTGTGTTCATTTTTAGTGTATCTATCATACTCTGTTCGCATAGTGCATCTATCACACTTTATGTTCACTTTTAGTGTGTCTATCACACTCTGTTCACATAGTGCATCTATCACACTTTGTGTTCACTTTTGTGTATCCATCACACTTGTTCTCATAGTGCATCTATCACACTTTGTGTTCATTTTTAGTGTATCTATCATACTCTGTTCGCATAGTGCATCTATCACACTTTATGTTCACTTTTAGTGTGTCTATCACACTCTGTTCACATAGTGCATCTATCACACTTTGTGTTCATTTTTAGTGTATCTATCATACTCTGTTCGCATAGTGCATCTATCACACTTTATGTTCACTTTTAGTGTGTCTATCACACTCTGTTCACATAGTGCATCTATCACACTTTGTGTTCATTTTTAGTGTATCTATCATACTCTGTTCGCATAGTGCATCTATCACACTTTATGTTCACTTTTAGTGTGTCTATCACACTCTGTTCACATAGTGCATCTATCACACTTTGTGTTCATTTTTAGTGTATCTATCATACTCTGTTCGCATAGTGCATCTATCACACTTTATGTTCACTTTTAGTGTGTCTATCACACTCTGTTCACATAGTGCATCTATCACACTTTGTGTTCATTTTTAGTGTATCTATCATACTCTGTTCGCATAGTGCATCTATCACACTTTATGTTCACTTTTAGTGTGTCTATCACACTCTGTTCACATAGTGCATCTATCACACTTTGTGTTCATTTTTAGTGTATCTATCATACTCTGTTCGCATAGTGCATCTATCACACTTTATGTTCACTTTTAGTGTGTCTATCACACTCTGTTCACATAGTGCATCTATCACACTTTGTGTTCATTTTTAGTGTATCTATCATACTCTGTTCGCATAGTGCATCTATCACACTTTATGTTCACTTTTAGTGTGTCTATCACACTCTGTTCACATAGTGCATCTATCACACTTTGTGTTCATTTTTAGTGTATCTATCATACTCTGTTCGCATAGTGCATCTATCACACTTTATGTTCACTTTTAGTGTGTCTATCACACTCTGTTCACATAGTGCATCTATCACACTTTGTGTTCATTTTTAGTGTATCTATCATACTCTGTTCGCATAGTGCATCTATCACACTTTATGTTCACTTTTAGTGTGTCTATCACACTCTGTTCACATAGTGCATCTATCACACTTTGTGTTCATTTTTAGTGTATCTATCATACTCTGTTCGCATAGTGCATCTATCACACTTTATGTTCACTTTTAGTGTGTCTATCACACTCTGTTCACATAGTGCATCTATCACACTTTGTGTTCATTTTTAGTGTATCTATCATACTCTGTTCGCATAGTGCATCTATCACACTTTATGTTCACTTTTAGTGTGTCTATCACACTCTGTTCACATAGTGCATCTATCACACTTTGTGTTCATTTTTAGTGTATCTATCATACTCTGTTCGCATAGTGCATCTATCACACTTTATGTTCACTTTTAGTGTGTCTATCACACTCTGTTCACATAGTGCATCTATCACACTTTGTGTTCATTTTTAGTGTATCTATCATACTCTGTTCGCATAGTGCATCTATCACACTTTATGTTCACTTTTAGTGTGTCTATCACACTCTGTTCACATAGTGCATCTATCACACTTTGTGTTCATTTTTAGTGTATCTATCATACTCTGTTCGCATAGTGCATCTATCACACTTTATGTTCACTTTTAGTGTGTCTATCACACTCTGTTCACATAGTGCATCTATCACACTTTGTGTTCATTTTTAGTGTATCTATCATACTCTGTTCGCATAGTGCATCTATCACACTTTATGTTCACTTTTAGTGTGTCTATCACACTCTGTTCACATAGTGCATCTATCACACTTTGTGTTCATTTTTAGTGTATCTATCATACTCTGTTCGCATAGTGCATCTATCACACTTTATGTTCACTTTTAGTGTGTCTATCACACTCTGTTCACATAGTGCATCTATCACACTTTGTGTTCATTTTTAGTGTATCTATCATACTCTGTTCGCATAGTGCATCTATCACACTTTATGTTCACTTTTAGTGTGTCTATCACACTCTGTTCACATAGTGCATCTATCACACTTTGTGTTCATTTTTAGTGTATCTATCATACTCTGTTCGCATAGTGCATCTATCACACTTTATGTTCACTTTTAGTGTGTCTATCACACTCTGTTCACATAGTGCATCTATCACACTTTGTGTTCATTTTTAGTGTATCTATCATACTCTGTTCGCATAGTGCATCTATCACACTTTATGTTCACTTTTAGTGTGTCTATCACACTCTGTTCACATAGTGCATCTATCACACTTTGTGTTCATTTTTAGTGTATCTATCATACTCTGTTCGCATAGTGCATCTATCACACTTTATGTTCACTTTTAGTGTGTCTATCACACTCTGTTCACATAGTGCATCTATCACACTTTGTGTTCATTTTTAGTGTATCTATCATACTCTGTTCGCATAGTGCATCTATCACACTTTATGTTCACTTTTAGTGTGTCTATCACACTCTGTTCACATAGTGCATCTATCACACTTTGTGTTCATTTTTAGTGTATCTATCATACTCTGTTCGCATAGTGCATCTATCACACTTTATGTTCACTTTTAGTGTGTCTATCACACTCTGTTCACATAGTGCATCTATCACACTTTGTGTTCATTTTTAGTGTATCTATCATACTCTGTTCGCATAGTGCATCTATCACACTTTATGTTCACTTTTAGTGTGTCTATCACACTCTGTTCACATAGTGCATCTATCACACTTTGTGTTCATTTTTAGTGTATCTATCATACTCTGTTCGCATAGTGCATCTATCACACTTTATGTTCACTTTTAGTGTGTCTATCACACTCTGTTCACATAGTGCATCTATCACACTTTGTGTTCATTTTTAGTGTATCTATCATACTCTGTTCGCATAGTGCATCTATCACACTTTATGTTCACTTTTAGTGTGTCTATCACACTCTGTTCACATAGTGCATCTATCACACTTTGTGTTCATTTTTAGTGTATCTATCATACTCTGTTCGCATAGTGCATCTATCACACTTTATGTTCACTTTTAGTGTGTCTATCACACTCTGTTCACATAGTGCATCTATCACACTTTGTGTTCATTTTTAGTGTATCTATCATACTCTGTTCGCATAGTGCATCTATCACACTTTATGTTCACTTTTAGTGTGTCTATCACACTCTGTTCACATAGTGCATCTATCACACTTTGTGTTCATTTTTAGTGTATCTATCATACTCTGTTCGCATAGTGCATCTATCACACTTTATGTTCACTTTTAGTGTGTCTATCACACTCTGTTCACATAGTGCATCTATCACACTTTGTGTTCATTTTTAGTGTATCTATCATACTCTGTTCGCATAGTGCATCTATCACACTTTATGTTCACTTTTAGTGTGTCTATCACACTCTGTTCACATAGTGCATCTATCACACTTTGTGTTCATTTTTAGTGTATCTATCATACTCTGTTCGCATAGTGCATCTATCACACTTTATGTTCACTTTTAGTGTGTCTATCACACTCTGTTCACATAGTGCATCTATCACACTTTGTGTTCATTTTTAGTGTATCTATCATACTCTGTTCGCATAGTGCATCTATCACACTTTATGTTCACTTTTAGTGTGTCTATCACACTCTGTTCACATAGTGCATCTATCACACTTTGTGTTCATTTTTAGTGTATCTATCATACTCTGTTCGCATAGTGCATCTATCACACTTTATGTTCACTTTTAGTGTGTCTATCACACTCTGTTCACATAGTGCATCTATCACACTTTGTGTTCATTTTTAGTGTATCTATCATACTCTGTTCGCATAGTGCATCTATCACACTTTATGTTCACTTTTAGTGTGTCTATCACACTCTGTTCACATAGTGCATCTATCACACTTTGTGTTCATTTTTAGTGTATCTATCATACTCTGTTCGCATAGTGCATCTATCACACTTTATGTTCACTTTTAGTGTGTCTATCACACTCTGTTCACATAGTGCATCTATCACACTTTGTGTTCATTTTTAGTGTATCTATCATACTCTGTTCGCATAGTGCATCTATCACACTTTATGTTCACTTTTAGTGTGTCTATCACACTCTGTTCACATAGTGCATCTATCACACTTTGTGTTCATTTTTAGTGTATCTATCATACTCTGTTCGCATAGTGCATCTATCACACTTTATGTTCACTTTTAGTGTGTCTATCACACTCTGTTCACATAGTGCATCTATCACACTTTGTGTTCATTTTTAGTGTATCTATCATACTCTGTTCGCATAGTGCATCTATCACACTTTATGTTCACTTTTAGTGTGTCTATCACACTCTGTTCACATAGTGCATCTATCACACTTTGTGTTCATTTTTAGTGTATCTATCATACTCTGTTCGCATAGTGCATCTATCACACTTTATGTTCACTTTTAGTGTGTCTATCACACTCTGTTCACATAGTGCATCTATCACACTTTGTGTTCATTTTTAGTGTATCTATCATACTCTGTTCGCATAGTGCATCTATCACACTTTATGTTCACTTTTAGTGTGTCTATCACACTCTGTTCACATAGTGCATCTATCACACTTTGTGTTCATTTTTAGTGTATCTATCATACTCTGTTCGCATAGTGCATCTATCACACTTTATGTTCACTTTTAGTGTGTCTATCACACTCTGTTCACATAGTGCATCTATCACACTTTGTGTTCATTTTTAGTGTATCTATCATACTCTGTTCGCATAGTGCATCTATCACACTTTATGTTCACTTTTAGTGTGTCTATCACACTCTGTTCACATAGTGCATCTATCACACTTTGTGTTCATTTTTAGTGTATCTATCATACTCTGTTCGCATAGTGCATCTATCACACTTTATGTTCACTTTTAGTGTGTCTATCACACTCTGTTCACATAGTGCATCTATCACACTTTGTGTTCATTTTTAGTGTATCTATCATACTCTGTTCGCATAGTGCATCTATCACACTTTATGTTCACTTTTAGTGTGTCTATCACACTCTGTTCACATAGTGCATCTATCACACTTTGTGTTCATTTTTAGTGTATCTATCATACTCTGTTCGCATAGTGCATCTATCACACTTTATGTTCACTTTTAGTGTGTCTATCACACTCTGTTCACATAGTGCATCTATCACACTTTGTGTTCATTTTTAGTGTATCTATCATACTCTGTTCGCATAGTGCATCTATCACACTTTATGTTCACTTTTAGTGTGTCTATCACACTCTGTTCACATAGTGCATCTATCACACTTTGTGTTCATTTTTAGTGTATCTATCATACTCTGTTCGCATAGTGCATCTATCACACTTTATGTTCACTTTTAGTGTGTCTATCACACTCTGTTCACATAGTGCATCTATCACACTTTGTGTTCATTTTTAGTGTATCTATCATACTCTGTTCGCATAGTGCATCTATCACACTTTATGTTCACTTTTAGTGTGTCTATCACACTCTGTTCACATAGTGCATCTATCACACTTTGTGTTCATTTTTAGTGTATCTATCATACTCTGTTCGCATAGTGCATCTATCACACTTTATGTTCACTTTTAGTGTGTCTATCACACTCTGTTCACATAGTGCATCTATCACACTTTGTGTTCATTTTTAGTGTATCTATCATACTCTGTTCGCATAGTGCATCTATCACACTTTATGTTCACTTTTAGTGTGTCTATCACACTCTGTTCACATAGTGCATCTATCACACTTTGTGTTCATTTTTAGTGTATCTATCATACTCTGTTCGCATAGTGCATCTATCACACTTTATGTTCACTTTTAGTGTGTCTATCACACTCTGTTCACATAGTGCATCTATCACACTTTGTGTTCATTTTTAGTGTATCTATCATACTCTGTTCGCATAGTGCATCTATCACACTTTATGTTCACTTTTAGTGTGTCTATCACACTCTGTTCACATAGTGCATCTATCACACTTTGTGTTCATTTTTAGTGTATCTATCATACTCTGTTCGCATAGTGCATCTATCACACTTTATGTTCACTTTTAGTGTGTCTATCACACTCTGTTCACATAGTGCATCTATCACACTTTGTGTTCATTTTTAGTGTATCTATCATACTCTGTTCGCATAGTGCATCTATCACACTTTATGTTCACTTTTAGTGTGTCTATCACACTCTGTTCACATAGTGCATCTATCACACTTTGTGTTCATTTTTAGTGTATCTATCATACTCTGTTCGCATAGTGCATCTATCACACTTTATGTTCACTTTTAGTGTGTCTATCACACTCTGTTCACATAGTGCATCTATCACACTTTGTGTTCATTTTTAGTGTATCTATCATACTCTGTTCGCATAGTGCATCTATCACACTTTATGTTCACTTTTAGTGTGTCTATCACACTCTGTTCACATAGTGCATCTATCACACTTTGTGTTCATTTTTAGTGTATCTATCATACTCTGTTCGCATAGTGCATCTATCACACTTTATGTTCACTTTTAGTGTGTCTATCACACTCTGTTCACATAGTGCATCTATCACACTTTGTGTTCATTTTTAGTGTATCTATCATACTCTGTTCGCATAGTGCATCTATCACACTTTATGTTCACTTTTAGTGTGTCTATCACACTCTGTTCACATAGTGCATCTATCACACTTTGTGTTCATTTTTAGTGTATCTATCATACTCTGTTCGCATAGTGCATCTATCACACTTTATGTTCACTTTTAGTGTGTCTATCACACTCTGTTCACATAGTGCATCTATCACACTTTGTGTTCATTTTTAGTGTATCTATCATACTCTGTTCGCATAGTGCATCTATCACACTTTATGTTCACTTTTAGTGTGTCTATCACACTCTGTTCACATAGTGCATCTATCACACTTTGTGTTCATTTTTAGTGTATCTATCATACTCTGTTCGCATAGTGCATCTATCACACTTTATGTTCACTTTTAGTGTGTCTATCACACTCTGTTCACATAGTGCATCTATCACACTTTGTGTTCATTTTTAGTGTATCTATCATACTCTGTTCGCATAGTGCATCTATCACACTTTATGTTCACTTTTAGTGTGTCTATCACACTCTGTTCACATAGTGCATCTATCACACTTTGTGTTCATTTTTAGTGTATCTATCATACTCTGTTCGCATAGTGCATCTATCACACTTTATGTTCACTTTTAGTGTGTCTATCACACTCTGTTCACATAGTGCATCTATCACACTTTGTGTTCATTTTTAGTGTATCTATCATACTCTGTTCGCATAGTGCATCTATCACACTTTATGTTCACTTTTAGTGTGTCTATCACACTCTGTTCACATAGTGCATCTATCACACTTTGTGTTCATTTTTAGTGTATCTATCATACTCTGTTCGCATAGTGCATCTATCACACTTTATGTTCACTTTTAGTGTGTCTATCACACTCTGTTCACATAGTGCATCTATCACACTTTGTGTTCATTTTTAGTGTATCTATCATACTCTGTTCGCATAGTGCATCTATCACACTTTATGTTCACTTTTAGTGTGTCTATCACACTCTGTTCACATAGTGCATCTATCACACTTTGTGTTCATTTTTAGTGTATCTATCATACTCTGTTCGCATAGTGCATCTATCACACTTTATGTTCACTTTTAGTGTGTCTATCACACTCTGTTCACATAGTGCATCTATCACACTTTGTGTTCATTTTTAGTGTATCTATCATACTCTGTTCGCATAGTGCATCTATCACACTTTATGTTCACTTTTAGTGTGTCTATCACACTCTGTTCACATAGTGCATCTATCACACTTTGTGTTCATTTTTAGTGTATCTATCATACTCTGTTCGCATAGTGCATCTATCACACTTTATGTTCACTTTTAGTGTGTCTATCACACTCTGTTCACATAGTGCATCTATCACACTTTGTGTTCATTTTTAGTGTATCTATCATACTCTGTTCGCATAGTGCATCTATCACACTTTATGTTCACTTTTAGTGTGTCTATCACACTCTGTTCACATAGTGCATCTATCACACTTTGTGTTCATTTTTAGTGTATCTATCATACTCTGTTCGCATAGTGCATCTATCACACTTTATGTTCACTTTTAGTGTGTCTATCACACTCTGTTCACATAGTGCATCTATCACACTTTGTGTTCATTTTTAGTGTATCTATCATACTCTGTTCGCATAGTGCATCTATCACACTTTATGTTCACTTTTAGTGTGTCTATCACACTCTGTTCACATAGTGCATCTATCACACTTTGTGTTCATTTTTAGTGTATCTATCATACTCTGTTCGCATAGTGCATCTATCACACTTTATGTTCACTTTTAGTGTGTCTATCACACTCTGTTCACATAGTGCATCTATCACACTTTGTGTTCATTTTTAGTGTATCTATCATACTCTGTTCGCATAGTGCATCTATCACACTTTATGTTCACTTTTAGTGTGTCTATCACACTCTGTTCACATAGTGCATCTATCACACTTTGTGTTCATTTTTAGTGTATCTATCATACTCTGTTCGCATAGTGCATCTATCACACTTTATGTTCACTTTTAGTGTGTCTATCACACTCTGTTCACATAGTGCATCTATCACACTTTGTGTTCATTTTTAGTGTATCTATCATACTCTGTTCGCATAGTGCATCTATCACACTTTATGTTCACTTTTAGTGTGTCTATCACACTCTGTTCACATAGTGCATCTATCACACTTTGTGTTCATTTTTAGTGTATCTATCATACTCTGTTCGCATAGTGCATCTATCACACTTTATGTTCACTTTTAGTGTGTCTATCACACTCTGTTCACATAGTGCATCTATCACACTTTGTGTTCATTTTTAGTGTATCTATCATACTCTGTTCGCATAGTGCATCTATCACACTTTATGTTCACTTTTAGTGTGTCTATCACACTCTGTTCACATAGTGCATCTATCACACTTTGTGTTCATTTTTAGTGTATCTATCATACTCTGTTCGCATAGTGCATCTATCACACTTTATGTTCACTTTTAGTGTGTCTATCACACTCTGTTCACATAGTGCATCTATCACACTTTGTGTTCATTTTTAGTGTATCTATCATACTCTGTTCGCATAGTGCATCTATCACACTTTATGTTCACTTTTAGTGTGTCTATCACACTCTGTTCACATAGTGCATCTATCACACTTTGTGTTCATTTTTAGTGTATCTATCATACTCTGTTCGCATAGTGCATCTATCACACTTTATGTTCACTTTTAGTGTGTCTATCACACTCTGTTCACATAGTGCATCTATCACACTTTGTGTTCATTTTTAGTGTATCTATCATACTCTGTTCGCATAGTGCATCTATCACACTTTATGTTCACTTTTAGTGTGTCTATCACACTCTGTTCACATAGTGCATCTATCACACTTTGTGTTCATTTTTAGTGTATCTATCATACTCTGTTCGCATAGTGCATCTATCACACTTTATGTTCACTTTTAGTGTGTCTATCACACTCTGTTCACATAGTGCATCTATCACACTTTGTGTTCATTTTTAGTGTATCTATCATACTCTGTTCGCATAGTGCATCTATCACACTTTATGTTCACTTTTAGTGTGTCTATCACACTCTGTTCACATAGTGCATCTATCACACTTTGTGTTCATTTTTAGTGTATCTATCATACTCTGTTCGCATAGTGCATCTATCACACTTTATGTTCACTTTTAGTGTGTCTATCACACTCTGTTCACATAGTGCATCTATCACACTTTGTGTTCATTTTTAGTGTATCTATCATACTCTGTTCGCATAGTGCATCTATCACACTTTATGTTCACTTT
This sequence comes from Camellia sinensis, assembly GCF_004153795.1. Taxonomy (NCBI): domain Eukaryota; kingdom Viridiplantae; phylum Streptophyta; class Magnoliopsida; order Ericales; family Theaceae; genus Camellia; species Camellia sinensis. The sequence goes on from NW_021024539.1 coordinate 1,306,496, forward strand.
TAGTGTGTCTATCACACTCTGTTCACATAGTGCATCTATCACACTTTGTGTTGGAAGAGATGTTACCTTGTTCTTTGGGGGATACGGGCCGAAGTAGTGTAGATCTGGTCGGTGGTGGTGCAGATCTGGACGAGGGATGGTCCTTCATGTCGATTACAGTTTTCAGGTGATCACGTCGAGGTCTGCCTTTGGCACGGCTGTGGTGGTGGTGCAAGGTGAAGGGTGTGACGGATCTCCGACAGTGGGTGGTGTGTCTTTGACGGACTAGACTTGTTCAACCGACTGAGGGTTTTTGTCTTGCTTGCCATTCTTGCAAATGGAGGTAGGAGAAGGAAAGGGGCTTCCTGATAGCGTATGTTTTGTGATATATTCGACTCAGATGCAGCAACAAAAAGGAAAGGCAGAAACGTAATTTTATCCTCTGCAGAGTCAGACAGGGTTTTGCCGCCCAATGCATAGAGATAAGGTAACATTTTGACTTTTTTAATAACTTTTTGGCTTTTTATCTTTTTTAGTAGATCCCAAACTAGCCCTTAGTATTTTTAGTTTTGATTTGATTTGAATAAATTGTATAATTTTTAAATCTTTTTGAGTAATAAATGCTTTATTCAAAGCGTGTTATATAATTGTTTTCACTGCTGTGCATTAAAATTGCTAGACGAGTCATACCTAATTAGACGGGTCGTGCATCAACCATAGTTTAGTGGTGATGATCCATGTATTAAAATTGTTAGACGAGTCATACCTAGTAAGACGAGTCGTGCATCAACCACAGTTTAGTTTAGTTTAGTATAGTGGTGACGATTCATGTTAAACGAAGATGATTCGTGACTTTCTGGTTTTAATATACAAATCCTCTTAACGATGTGTTTCTGATCAATTTACATCGTTTTATCCAAATTCATGATTTTCTGAAACTAATACAATAATCCCTGATTATAAGGTTAGTGGTAGATTCAAAATCTTGAGATATTTCTTATTTTATTTTATTTATTTTATATTTTATTATCTTAATTAGTTTTAGTTTTAATTTTAATATTTTCAAAATCTTTTTTTTAATTACTTTAATTATTATTTTTTGTATCAACATAACTCGATTAGTTCTTGAGAATCGACACCTGATCTTAACCGCTATACTTCGGAATAGTAGTTATTACTTAAGTTTATATATAATATTTTGGTGTGCAAACAATAGCACCATAGACGATAAATGTGATTTTAAAAATAATCCATATTTTTTAAAAAAAGAATTAAAAAATTATGATAAAATTATATGATTATAATTATTGCATTAATTTGATTTTTTGAAGGGTAAATTATAAATATACCAGTCGATATTTACTTAAAATACAGATTATTTCTTGCAGTTATAAAAATTACAAATACTCTATTGTCAAAAAATTTTATTTAACAGAAAAATAAAATTTCTAACTATTTTATACAATAATAAAATTACTTGGTTGATTGAAATATATTTAATATATCATTAAAAACTGCTAATTAAATTGATGATTAATAAAAAAAAGTCTTTTGTAATGCGATTAGGCACTTAAAGGTGTGGCATGTAATTTCTAGAATCACAACGAATAATTCATATTTTAAACAAATCTTGATAAATGTATTTATAGTTGACTTTATTTTTAGTGAATGATCTACGTATACGGACTAAAAAGATCAATGGAGGAAATAATGAAAATAAGGCCCATGATGATCCCAAAGCTGGACTGGACAATCCAGCAGGACCTAGAGAAGAGAAGCCCAACAACCTTTTAAATTAGGAAATTTATCTTTTACCAATCGGTAAATTCAATAGTTTTTTGGAATATTTAACGTCTCTTTCCAAATTTTGATAGTGAGAGAGATCTATGGTATTATTTTCTGTAACTTAAGGTTCCTGTGCTCATCACCACCGCCCCTCTCTCCCACTCCCACCATTCCAACAAAATCCGAAACTGTCTGACAACACCGAGAAGCTCTTGTTTACAATGGGTGAGCCTGAAAAGGGCCAAACTCTGGTGTTGGTGCTGACAATGGGTTTTTTTGAAGGACCGATTGATGGGTTTGAGGGCTATTGTCTACAGGATGTGTTGGGATCTCCTAATGGTTTGGGTACTGCTACAATGAATGAGTTCTATAACTTTTGACACAGCTTTCAAGTATATTTCTTTGTTTAATATATTTATCATCCTCATGATGTTTTTAGTTTCAAATACTATATGTATGTATAGATGTTTTTTGTATCAAATACTATATGTATGTATATATGTATTCTTTTTTTGTACTAATAAAATTACAACTCTCCTTTATTGAGAGATGTTTTTGTTAGGTTTTTATTCTTGGCAATCTCGTTTGATAAAACTCCTTTCAGTTGTACTTATTTTTACACTTTTTATTTCAGTGAGGCTATGAGTTTTTAGATGCGAATCAAATCTGAATTGTGCCTTGCAGAGAAGTTTGTGATGTTAATTCTTTCAAGATTGCCACTTCGTTGATTATGACGGGGATCGAGCTGCCCGGTCAGCTCGCGGGGGTCCAGGGGGCAGCGCCCTTTAGCGGGTCCGGGGCAGTGCCACGGCGGGGTCGAGGGGCAGCGCTCCCAAACCAAAATGCAAAAATGCATTCCAAGTTGCATGTCCGCTCGAGCGGACATTCCCCCGCTTGAGCGGAGAATGCTGAGTTGCAGAAGTTTATTCGTCTGCAAAAATACTGGATGTTATTTTTTCCCGCTCGAGCAGAACTTTCCGCACTCGAGCGTAGGTCCGCTCGAGCGGCCAATCCGACGCTCGAGCGGAGATCGCGGGACAGTTTTCTATAAATACGTGTTTCAATCCAAATCTAGGATTACTTCTCCAAATCTTCTTTTTGGGTTCTAAGATTTATATCTAGGAATATTTTGCTAGTTTTCTTTGATGTTTTAATTGAGCATTCAACTCATGATTTAAAGAGTATACATCAAAAGATTATTTGTTTGTTCTACATAAAAGAAAGAGTTGTTCCTCAGTGGATTCTGCAAAATTCGAGCCTGAAGCTTTGGTAGATTCTAGAGTGGCTCATCGTCAAGACAATTCCGAGGTGAAGACGGGGTTGGAAGAGACACATAGAGGTTGGTTCAATTCGGGCGTGGATTCGCTAGGTAATTGAGAGTATACCTATGTAATTCCTTTATATCTTCTTAGTAGATTATTTTGTGGCTGTTGCTCGTGATTTTTTTTATCACAATTGGAGGTGTCCAATTGTGATTTTTCCACGTAAAATCATTGTGTCGATTTGTCTTGATTATTTGATTGGAATTGTTGTTTACTGCTTAAAATTGATACATAATCACAAATCAACATTTAAGAAATTTCTAGATTTTTCAATTTCTTTCTTCATCATCCTTCTCCTCTCCTCTGTTGTAGTAGTTGGCTGCTATGATAGGCTTTTGCCTATTTTGATTTTGTTAGCAATCTTCACTGTATTTAAATTAATTAAATTCTGTTGTGTACTAAACAACAACTAGAATATAAAGAAATAAAGAAAATGAGAGAATATGTTTGATTACAAAAATCAAACTTGAAATAAAAATATATAAATAAAAAACAGATTTTATTTTGTTACAAAAACAAAATTAAAATCTGAATAAATAAACAAATAAAAACAACACTGAAAGTAAATTAAATAACTTACTTGATTTAATTTCTTCGAATTATTTTTCTGATCAAGTCCAGTGTTTGACACTGTGTCCTTAAGACAGATTCGTCCTCTCCACGGTGCTTTCAGAATTTGGACGTCTATCTCCCAGGATGAAATGATCTACCACAAACAATAGCAGCACTACTAATTGTTTGCCTTACGAACACACTAAGTGTTTACACACTTTCTTTAGAAAATAAAATGCAGCAAGATGAAGAATAGAAAACAGAAGTGAAATACGAAATTTCTGAATAAAAT
>NW_021024539.1:1310450-1320691 GCF_004153795.1 Camellia sinensis
CGAAAACATCAAATGAGGTGGTCCTATTTATAGATGTGAAGGTGGCTCTTAGTTTTGAATTGAACAGGTATGTGGCTCTTGGTTTTGAATTGAACAGGTATGATACCTGTTGGGTTTTGAATTTCAAACAGATTCAACAATTCAAACAGATAGCAATACGGGAAGGGCCCTGTTTGGGTGTGCACTAATTCCAAAACAGTTTATTCTGTTTGAAAACGGGAAGGGCCCTGTTTGGATGACAAAAAATCCAAACCAATTTAATTTGAATTCTGGATTTATTTTTAATAAAAATAAAATTAAATTCAAATGTTTTTTGCCCAAAAAGATTAGAAGCCAACCCAACCACACACCACGCACACGCACCCCGCCCCAGCCCAGCCCAGCCGCCTGACCGCGGCGGCTGGCGCGCGTGGTGATTTTTGGGTCCAATGGGTCTAGCCCATTTTGCCCATAAACCTCTCCTCTAAAACACTTGGGTACCCCTTGGGGCACACCCCAAGTATTCACCCCTAAGCCTTATAAACCTTTCAAAACTTCCCACCAAATCAATGTGGGACAAGCCAATTTACAACCTTAAGGAATTTCCACCAAAACTCCATTTCCATGGAGTACACTTTGGCTTCAATTTCCATTCACTCGATAATGGTTTTTGAGCACACAAATATACCACGTGAATCACAACGCGGCATAGAACGCGTTACACTTTGACACCGAGTAAATCGACACTCGGGGCCCACCTAAAAAATAGACCGAACTTAGGAAAAAATTCTGGTTTTATCCAGAATTTTATAACCATTTCCAACAATCCCCACCATGAATGGAATTTGATGACAACGGAAATGCAACAATATGCAGACTTTAACGAAAGAGTATAAGTCGAAAATATCTTGCATCAGGATAGGTAGTTTTCGGCTTTGAACCTTCCCTAGTGATAACTATTGGACTTACTGGCTAACACATGGACGCGATGCCTTGAATTGTTCAGCCATTTGTGTAAGCCAAGACAATAGATTTCACACAAAATATCCTCTAACACATCGTGGTTCTCACTGTTGTGTTCATTTTGCCTTGAACGCACCTGTTTTCGTAATGTTTCTAGAGAATTTAGCCTCTTCATTCTCATAGAACCGGCCCCAGTTCAACCTCATATAGGTGATTCTTATTGTGAGTATCTCTTTATACTCGTCTTGATTTTATACCTTAATCAAGATATAAGTAATCATTAAAAGAAAAGCTTATCCTTATACCCCTGCAGACAACATATGTTGCAGATATCACTCTCACCATAGGAATGGGTAGGAATTTAATCCTTGGTGATTTCTGGCGAGCCATACATAACTTAGTTGTCCCTTTGAACTTAGTTCTTGGATCTCCAGTCATATAAGTAGGTTACCATTATGACGACTCTTATGTAATAGGCTTTAATCCCATCCCCTTTGATGAACTATACACTAGCTCTTTTGTCAACTTTTGTTAACGGATCCGCAATATTCTCTTTAGATTTATATAATCTATTAGAATTATTCCGTTTGACAACAATTGCCTTACGGTATTATGTCGACGACGTATATGTCGGGACTTACCGTATACATGTGATTCTGTGCCCTGCCTATTGCAGATTGACTATCACAATGAATGCAAATAGCTGGCACAAGTTTTGGCCACATTGGAATGTCTTCTAAGAAGTGACGAAGCCATTCTGCTTCTTCACCTGCTTTGTCTAAAACAATGAACTCGGATTCCATTGTGGATCGTGCGATGCAAGTTTGTTTCGTGGACTTCCAAGAAACAGCAGCGCCTCCTAGAGTAAAGACATATCACTAGTGGATTTTGAATCTTTAGTATCCGATATCCAATTGGCATCACAATACCTTCGAGTACTGCTGGATATCGCGTAAAGTTCAAACCATGATCACGAGTAAATCTTAGATATCTAAGAACCCGAATGATCGCTTTCCAATGGTCTTCTCCAGGGTTACTAGTGTACCTACTCAATTTACTGATAGTATAAGCTATATCAGGACGAGTACAATTCATTAGGTACATTAGGCTTCCAATGATTTGGGAGTATTTTAACTGAGACACTGCATCACCTTTATTTTTGATAAATAAAGACTGATGTCTACAGGTGTTCTAGCTAAATCAAATCATCCTTGACAAATTTATCAAGAATTTTCTCAATATAATGAGATTGAGATAATGCATATCCGTTAGATGTTTTAGTAATTTTCATTCCTAATATAACATCTGCGACCCCATACTTTCATATCAAATCTTTTGTTAAGCATCTGCTTAGTTGATTTGATCATGTTTTGACTGCTTCAATGATAAGCATGTCATCCACATAAAGACAAACTATGACATATCCTTGGTCAGTGTTTTTACATAGACGCATTTGTCACATTCGTTTATCTTAAACCCATAGTTAAGCATTGCATGATCAATTTTTCATGCCATTGCTTAGGTGCTTGTTTTAATCCATAAAGGGATTTTACAAGTCGACAAACTTTCTTTTCTTGCCCTGATACTACAAACCTTCGGTTATTCCATATAGATCTCTTATTTAGATCACCGTTTAAGAAAGCTGTCTTAACAATCCATTTGATGTATTTCTAATTTAAACAACGCTGCTCCTTTTTTCAGCCTTTCGGTTATCTTCTTCAATTCTTAATCTTACAATCAATTCATCCATAGTCATCTCTTTGCGTTTATGTTTTAAATAATTTTTGAAATCTTTCCAAGCTGGTGGTAACTTTTCCACTAAAGCTGCGACTTGGAATGACTCGCTAAGAGACATACCTTCTGAATGAATATCATGCAAAATTATTTGAAAACTTTGAACTTGAGATATTACCGTTTGGGAGTCTACCATAACAAAGTCCAGAAATTTACCGACGACAAATTTCTTCGTGCCGGCATCTTCTGTCTTGTATTTCTTCTCCAAAGAATCCCACAATTCTTTTGCTGTTTTCAGAGGACTGTATACATTATACAGCATATTGTCAAGGCCATTTAGGATGTAGTTTCTGCACAGGAAATCTGAATGTTTAATCATAAGTTCTTTTCTGTGAACTTAATTCCTGTCCTTTCTTGTAAGGAAAGACATGTTCAAAAATCACAGCATTCCTTGACTCTATAATAGTGTTCACATTTATATCTCTTGAATTGTTCAGCGTTTTGTGTAAGCCAAGACAATAGCTTTCACACAAAATATCTTCTAATACATCGTGGTTCTCACTCTTGTGTTCATTTTGGCCTTGAACGCGCCTGGTTTTCGTAAGTGTTTCTAGAGAATTTAGCCTTCTCATTCTCATAGAACCGGCCTCAGTTCAACACTCATATAGGTGATTCTTATTGTGAGTATCTCCTTATATTCGTCTTGATTTTATACCTTAATCAAGATATAAGTAATCATTAAAAGCAAAGCTTATCCTTATACCCCTGCATACAACATATGTTGCAGATATCACTCTCACCATAGGAATGGGTAGGGAATTTTTAATCCCTTGGTGATTTCTGGTGAGCCATACATAACTTAGTTGTCCCTTTGAACTTAGTTCTTGGGATCTCCAGACATATAAGTAGGGGGTTACCATTATGACGACTTTTATGTAATAGGCTTTAATCCCATCCCCTTTGATGAACTATACACTAGCTCTTTTGTCAAACCTTTTGTTAACGGATCCGCAATATTCTCTTTAGATTTTATATAATCTATTGAGATTATTCCGTTTGACAACAATTGCCTTGCGGTATTATGTCGACGATGAATATGTCGTGACTTATCGTTATACATGTGATTCTGTGCCCTGCCTATTGCAGATTGACTATCACAATGAATGCAAATAGCTGGCACAGGTTTTGGCCACATTGGAATGTCTTCTGAAAAGTGACGAAAGCCATTCTGCTTTTTCAATTAACAATCTTCTTCAAGTTGTCATAGAGAATTCTATCTTTCAGTTGTGGCGCTATGTGTAGTATATTTCTTCCATTCTCATCTGAGCATGTTGTTTATGTTGGACAATCTTCACTGTATATTGCAGATTGACTATCACAATGAATGCAAATAGCTGGCACAGATTTTGGCCACATTGGTATGTCTTCTAAGAAGTGACGAAGCCATTCTGCTTCTTCTCCTGCTTTGTCCAAAACAATGAACTCAGATTCCATTGTGGATCATGCGATGTATGTTTGTTTCGTGGATTTCCAAGAAACAGCAGCGCCTCCTAGAGTAAAGACATATCCACTTGTGGATTTTGAATCTTTAGTATCCGATATCCAATTTGCATCACAATAACCTTCAAGTACTGCTGGATATCGAGTAAAGTTCAAACCATGATCATGGGTGAATCTTAGATATCTAAGAACCCAAATGATCGCTTTCTAATAGTCTTCTCCGGGGTTACTAGTGTACCTACTCAATTTACTGATAGTATAAGCTATATCAGGACGAGTAATATTCATTAGGCTTCTAATGATTTTGGAGTATTTTAACTGAGACACTGTATCACCTTTATTTTTTCGATAAATAAAGACTGATATCTACAGGTGTTCTAGCTAAATTCAAATTATCCTTGATAAATTTATCAAGAATTTTCTCAATATAATGAGATTGAGATAATGCATATCCGTCAGATGTTTTAGTAATTTTCATTCCTAATATAACATCTGCAACCCCCATATATTTCATATCAAATCTTTTGTTTAAGCATCTGCGTAGTTGATTTGATCATGTTTTGACTGCTTCCAACGATAAGCATGTCATCCACATAAAGACAAACTATGACATATCCTTAGTCAGTGTCTTTAACATAGACGCATTTGTCACATTCGTTTATCTTAAATCCATAAGTAAGCATTGCATGATCAATTTTTTCATGCCACTGCTTAGGTGCTTGTTTTAACCATAAAAGGATTTTACAAGTCAACAAACTTTCTTTTCTTGTCCTGACACTGCAAACCCTTCGGGTTGCTCCATATAGATCACTGCATTTAGATCACCGTTTAAGAAAGCTGTCTTAACATCCATTTGATGTATTTATAAATTAAACAACGCTGCTATAGAAATAAGCATGTGAATGGATGTTATTCTTGTCACAGGGGAATATGTGTCAAAATAGTCCAGACCTTCCTTTTGTTTGTAACCTTTAACTACAAGTCGTGCTTTATACTTGTCAATTGAACCATCTGCTTTTATTTTTCTCTTGAATATCCATTTATATCCAAGAGGTTTAGAACCTGGTGGAAGATCCATCAATTCCCAAGTATGATTTTGCATAATGGATTCAATTTCATTATTAACAGCCTCTTTTCACAAAGGTACTTCAGGACCTGTCATTGCTGCCTTGAAGCTTTGAGGTTCATTTTCTAACAGGTATGTCAGAAAATCTGGACCAAAGGATTTTGAAATTCTCGCTCTCTTACTTCATCTTGGTTCATCATCAGTTAAATCCTGTTAGTCGAGACTATTACTAGTCTCTTGTGTTTGATTGTCATTAGTCTCTTGACTTTGTGTACAATCATAAGTTCTTTTCCGTGAACTTAATTCCTGTCCTTTCTTGTAAGGAAAGACATGTTCAAAAACCACAGCATTCCTTGACTCTATAATAGTGTTCACATTTATATCAGGTATTTCTGATTTATAAGTTAGAAACCGATATGCACTACTATTCTGAGCATAACTAATAAACACACAGTCTACTATTTTTGGTTCAATCTTAGTCTTTTTAAGAACAGGAACTTCAACTTTTGCCAAACAGCCCCACACTTTTAAGTATTTGTAGGAAGGTGGTCGACTTTTCCATAATTCATAAGGAGTGCTGTTGGTTTTCTTGTGGGGTATTCTATTAAGAACATAAGTAGCAGACAAAAATTGCTTCTCCCCACAAGTTCTGTGGTAAGCCTGAACTTAGTAACATGGGTGCTGTAGTTTGGTAAATAATGCTATGTTGTGCACAAAATACATTTAATGGTGCATCATATTCACCACCCCTATCACTTCTAATATAAATCAATGAATTTTAAAACAAATTCAAGAAAAAACCAAAATAATTATGACTACTCAAGTCAGAATTAATGTTTTGACAAAATCATATCCTCATAAAAAATTTTGCCTAAGAATCAAACAATTCAAAAACCTATTTGATTGTATGCATTCTTGCAACTCAATAACAAATAAATGTCACTGTCATAAAAATATTTGTGACAGAAGAAAATTAAATTGTCTTAACTAATGCAAGAGATACACCCCCATATTAATAAAATGGTTCATGGTTTAACAAATTCTACTACGCAAGTAAAATAATTATTAATGACATCTCATGTCACATAATTCAATAATCAATATAAAAGATTTCTTAAATTACTTCCCAATTAAACGGAACGATATAATTACATATATCTTCATGTTTAAATTTCTCTGGTGTTTAAACACCCATTCAAAATTGATTAGAAATATTCAAATTAACTCGCTTATGTCCAAAGTCGACATAACAATTTATCATTCCAAATCACTTGAAATTATGAAATAAAGGGATTCTCAACTCATAAATAAAATCCAACGCATTTAAACTTTAAATTTCAAAATGACAAAACATACCTACATTTAATAAGTTTGATTTGTACATAAATAAACAAATTAAATATGCATTAGAATGTTCTTGTGAATATATATATATATATATATTTTTTCCGACTCATGTGTAGAAACAATTCAAGACTATGAATCCACATTGTAATAAAAATAAAATTAGTTTGTAAAACTAAGGTACTTACAAAATTAACAGATTGTGACTGAGTCACAAAGTTACATGATTGATTAACAAAATTAATTTTCTAGTTACTAAAACAAACAAATTCTTCCATGTATACTCACGATGAACTATGATAAAGTCAAAATAATTAACACATTTTCACAAAGGGTTCAAAAATAAGTGGTCTACCAAACGAAACCATAAGTTACTTACAAAATTAACAGATTGTGACCGAGTCACAAAGTTACATGATTGATTAACAAAATTAATTTTCTAGTTACTAAAACCAGAAAATAAATTACAATACAAAATAATTTTATTTTCCTTGTTACTAAAACTAGTAAAATAAAATACCGAAATAATATCTGATTACAAAAATCAGAAATCCAAACCACAAATTAATTTTCTAGTTACTTAAACCAGAAAATAAATTATGACACAAAATCATTTTACTTTTCTTATTATTAAAACTAGAAAATATTGTAATTTTATTTTCCATGTTACTGAAACTAGAAAATAAAATACCACAAAACTATCTGATTACAAAAATCAGAACAAACACAAAATAATTTTCTAGTTACCATAATCAGAGAATAAATTAAAACACAAAATAATTTTATTTTCTTTGTTACTAAAATTAGAAAATAATATAATTTTATTTTCCTTGTTACTAAAACTAGAAAAATAAAATACCAAAATAATTTTTTGTAACACCAAATAATATTCTGCAATTGTTAATGACACCAGTATATTACTACTAGTTGTCAAAGAAAAGAGACATTATATTACTACTATCTGTCAAATAGCATAAATCACTATTTGTTTTTCTAATCAGAATATTAATTTGAAAACACAGAAAATTAAATACAATGAAGATACCAAAAAGGAATCTGTCTTAAGATTGTTGGACAATCTTCACTGTATTTAAATAGATTAAATTCCGTCGTGTTCAAAACAACAACAAGAATATAAAGAAATAAAGAAAAATAGAGAATTTGTTTGATTACAAAAATCAAACACGAAATAAAAATAAATAAATAAAAACAGATTTTATTTTGTTACAAAAACAAAATTTAAATATGATTTTAATAAATAAAAACAATACTGAAAATAAATTAAATAACTTACTTGATGTAATTTGTTCAAATTATTTTCTGATCAAGTCCAGTGTTTGACACTGTGTCCTTAAGACAGATTCGTCCTCTCCACGGTGTTTTCAGAATTTGGACGTCTATCTCCCAGGATAAAATGATCTACTACAAACAATAGCAGCACTACAAATTGTTTGCCTTACGAACACACTAAGTGTTTATACTCTCTCTGAACAAGAAAATAATGCAGCAAAATGAAGAGGAAGTTTGCAGAATTATGAAGGACGAAAATTAGAGTTACAAAATCCAAATGAGGGTGGTCCTATTTATAGATGTGAAGGTGACTCTTTGATTTGAATTGAACAGGTATCATACCTGTTGGGTTTTGAATTCAAACAGAGTTTTGAATTCAAACAGATTTGAATCAATTCAAACAGATAGTAAAACGGGAAGGGCCCTGTTTGGGTGTACCTTAATTCCAAAACAGTTTATTTCTGTTTGAAAACGGGAAGGGCCCTGTTTGGATGAACAAATAATCCAAACCAATTTAATTTGAATTATGGATTTTATTTTAATAAAAAATAAAATTAAATTCAAATGTTTTTGGCCCAAAAAGATTAGAAGCCCAACCCAACCACACACCACGCACCCGCGCCCAAGCCCAGGCCCAGCCCAGCCCGCCCGACCGGCCTAAATTGTTTTTCAGTTTTTTGTTTTAGTTATTGTAATATTTTAAATAATTTTTTTTTTTTACTTTTCAAATTCAATTTGGGTCCAATGGGTCTAGCCCATTTTGCCTATAACCTCTCCCTCTAAAACACTTGGGTACCCCTTGGGGCACACTCCAAGTACTCACCCTAAGCCTTATAAACCCTTTCAAAACCTCCCACCAAATCAATGTGGGACAAGCCAATTTACAACCTTAAGGAATTTCCACCAAAACTCCATTTCCATGGAGCACACTTTGGCTTCAATTTCCCATTCACTCGGTAATGGTTTTGAGCAACCAAATATACCACGTGAATCACAACGCGACATAGAACGCGTTACCACTTTGACCCGAGTAAATTGACACTCGGGGCCCACCTAAAAAATAGACCGAACTTAGGAAAAAAATTCTGGTTTTATCCAGAATTTTATAACCATTTCCAACAGTTTTGTCTTTTTGGAAGTTGTAACGTTCAGACAATAATTTTTTTTTTTCAATTTTGACTTTGTGTAACGTTCAGACAATAATTTTCTTTTTCAATTTTGACTTTGTATAGTTATGTTGTGGATGATGTACTTCTCTTTTTGTTGTTTGGACTTCAAATAGAAAGATAATAATGTAAGAAGTGTGTGTGTTTGTTTTCATTTGATTTATGCACATGTTGTGAATGGACTTTTGATAACTAATGAAAAAGTGATTCAGCATAAGCCCTAAGGTTATTAGTCCAATCTTGTTTTATTTTGTTAGGCCTTTGAAAGTCAGGCGTTACTAGTTGATCATCCGGTGTTCTTGTAATTCCTACGGCTACTTGCAAAGTTAACGGCTTGATGAAATGTTCGAGACATTTTTAATTTGATGAAAAATTTAATACATTCTCAATTTAATATTTTAATTGAAATACTAAAACAACTTTTTTTTTTTTGGTTTAATAAAATTTAAATTTGATGAAAGTAAAAAAAATAAACGTTAATGGCGTTCTAAGCAGGATACACATGATACATGCGAGTATGCATATTAGAATTTCTCCAATTATAATATCTGCACTTTTTTTCTTTTTCTTTTTCAATAATATCTGCACATTCATTTGCGTAAGGGGAACGAATTCAGTGAGAAGCACTTCGGCGGCACCGCGAAAATCCCAGAGAAGCAGAGCCAGAGCGGCGCGTGCCTCGGCAGTCGGCATGGTGTTGCAGGTTGGGAAGTCCATGGCGCTGCTTTCGCGGGAGGGCGCGGGCCGCCAAAAGAGGTGTCGCACGGAAGTCCCGTGGCCGCAAAGAATGGCAAGAGTGAGGGGAAAAAAAGAGAAAAGGAAAAAAAGTGCAGAGAGAGAATGGGGAGAATGGCTAATATGGCATACGCGGCAGTGTCAGGTGCTAGCCTGCTAGAACGGCCAGAACGGTAGGGACGGTGCAGTCAAATTGTAAATGTGATGGTAAAACAAAAAAAAAAAAAATGGTGTGGAGGGAGTCAATAAAATAGAAAATGGGGAGAAAAAAGCAGCAAATAAAATGCTCGAACACAGGTCAAGCCGTAACGGCAGAGCGAAATGACAAGAACAACCGGATGATCAACTAAACGGCCGGGGACTCAAAGGCCTAAACAAAATAAAAACCAAATACTAATAACTGAGCATTCGGAACACTGTATGAGACAAAACCATCACAACATCAAAATGCAAATAAAAACAAA
>NW_021024539.1:1320741-1338710 GCF_004153795.1 Camellia sinensis
ATCTTTCTCTCATCGCCACTGACAAGCAACAGCATCTCACCGTTAACCTTCTCAATCAGGTCTCTCTCTCTCTCTCTCTCTCTCTCTCTCTATATATATATATATACAGACACACACAAACATGTATATATCACCATGGATTCAAGGTTTGGTTTGGGGAAATTGTTCACAAATTTCTAAATTTGGACTAATTTTAGTTGTAGCTTCGACTTCTCATCAATCGCGGAGTTTCAATTTCATTCTCAGGAAGCGATTCAGACATTGTACAACTAGTTGTAATTGCATTTCTGCTCAATACTTGGGGTTTCTTTTATTATTGATTTTGATTTTGATATATGATGCTGTGTGTTGTGTTCACAGATCATCGACATGCACGGATTCAAGAAAATCCACAACACTGCAAAGGTGAGAGAAACAAGGAATTAATTGGAACGTTTATCTTCCTTTGTGAGTCCAATATCCAGCTTTGAATTTTGGCAATTTTGTTGTGTTATGGAAATCGCAGAAAGTTCTGATCGATGCAGTGAACTCAATGGAGCTGATGGATCCGAGTCGCTCAACACTAAACGAAGAAAACGTGTCTTCAGGCGCGCATATGACTCTGGAGGAGGCGATCAAAGACCTGGCGGACCTCAAATGGCAAGAATGCTGCGTCACTTCCATCCAAACCCTAAATTCGGTGAACTACGACCTGGTCGTACACAACACCGATGCTGAAGCTGAGTCATCGAAACCGAAGCTTAAACAGAAGACGAGGTCCAGGAAGCGGCGCAAGTTTTTGACACTGGGAGCCGCCGGGGGTGACAGCGCTGACACAGCCACAGCAGCCGCAGCCGCAGCTCACGGTTGCGGCTACTTTGGAGGCTCAAATTTGATCACTGAGACTGAGAGGACGAGGACAACTGACTTCAACGACGATGATTTTGGTGCTACCGGCGGTGACTGTAGTGAGTACTCTTCGACTTTTCTCCCCATTGCACCGTATTAGAGAGAGAGAGAGAGAGAGAGAGAGAGAGGTAATCAACTGGACGAATTGTATAGATAGAAACTGCAATGGTTGGTGTTTTAGACAGACTATTATTGAGAGTGCGTGAGGTGAGCGAGATTTCAGTTTTTAGTGCTCTCAAGCATTTTTCTTTAATCAATTATGTAAACGTTGATACAAAATAGTAATAAAAAAAGTTGATACAAAACATTTCTCTTTCTAAACTAAATAATAATAATAATAATAAAAATAAAAAATTAAGCATCTCCAGTAAATTGTGCTGAGCTGGGCCAATAGAATGGATCAGTGCAAGGAGGACTTATGCCTGCTTGTTTGGCTTGATATACATTATTTGTATTGAAATTCAAAAGGGATTTTGATACGAGAGCACAGCATAATTGGTTTAGACTAGTTTAATAAATAATAATTGGTCCTAATTTTCATTTGAATGTTAAATACACTTTTTTGGGACTTAGTTATAGTTTTTATTTATTTAAGCATCTGTATTCGTGTGTGAAATAGTTGTGATTTTTTATTTTTTATTTTGTGGTTAGCTATTTTTTTTTTAAAAAAAAAATTTATTTATTTTTATACTAAATAATGATTTTTGGGTTCATCTTTCCTGTTTTGAGGATAGTGAACAAGAGAGATGAAAAGATAGATAGGCTTTGACCCTTTTATTTATTTATTTATTTTATTGTCCAAAATAATTTTTTTTTAAAAAAAAAACATTCTATTTTTAAAGTTATTTAAATAATTAGGACACTTTTGTTAATCTGTCTTCAAAATTACATTAAAAATGTAATTGCCAAAGCAATAATTTTTTTTTAAATAAAAAAGGGTATTTTTAATAATCAGGGGTTTAATTTCCTAAATAGGTAGAATTTGTTCCCAATACGGGTGTGGATTGTGCGATTTGAATGATTTGAGAGAAATTATAAATTAAATGGCAGATTAGCGAATTGACAAATTATAATTTGAGCAATTTTGAGTGGATTAAGATATTGAAGAATATTTTAACAAATTATCAAGTTTTTGAATAATATATAATATTAATTTACATAACATTTTTCATATATATAACTATTAATTTGTAATAAATTTCACATATTAAATCTCTCTTAATCATTTTTATTTTGATATTTTATTATAAGTTAAAAAATATATATGTAGTAACTGAAATGAAACGATTTCAAAGACGAATTTTAAATTTTAAAATTTAAACCATAATTAACGAAAAGAATCATATAAAATGATATGAGTCGATACTTTATTTTAATAAAGTATACAGTATTTTATACCGTACTAATTTCCACTATCTTCTGATTCTGATCTCCTCTAGAAGGAGATTAAAAAGCATGCACCAAGAAAGTATATGAAATTCAACACAAGTACTTGGGGACTTGTGACAATTACATCTTGATTGTGACAGACAATTTTCATTCTTCTCGAATGAGTAAATGACAGAAGGCAACCAATCATTTAACATACATTGGAGAAAGAAAAATGTTTGGGACTCATTTTTTAAAATTTCATGAGTCTCAATTTAATTTTAGTTTTTGACAAGTGTGTGAAATCTACTCATGTATAAATGAATCTCACATTATGAACTGTTGGAATGAGAGTGAACTGTAAGGATTATATATGTATAGGATCTTTATCACAATTGTTGGAGAAATGATATGTGCAAATAATAAACTCCCATCGTCATGCACCAGTTGCATATGAACGGGTCCATTGCTGCACAAGTCCAATTAAAAAATAATAATAATAATAATAATAATAAAATAATATACCTGCCATATCTTGTAAAGAGGAACATCACAAAATCAGAATTATACAAGTGAGATGGGTAAATTTCTACCAACCTTTTTATGAGAGGAAAAGAAAGCTTTACTCCATATGATGCCACTATATTAAAAAGATGACCAACATCTCTATTAAAATCAACAACTCAAGTACAAGAATGGGGGGCATTATTACCTGTTTCAACAGCTCCAGCTTCATTGGACTTCCAATGTTTTGCAATATTCTCAGAAAGAGGATCGTCTGGATTTGGAGCACTCAGGAGAGCTTGGATGATGCTGCTTCATGAAATAATAAAAGCAATAATTGAGTTTGTAGGATAAAAGTCATTTAAATTATGACGAATTTCTTACATAAAATTACATAATTATTTAATGCTAATTGAATTTATAAATATTTATACACAAGTATCGTCATACACCATGAAGAAAGACTGAATCTTATTCATTTATTGACCTAACTATTACATTATATAAATTCACAGATCTGTAACTAACCATCTGACAAACTAACTAATCTTTCAAACACAATAACTGCATATAATACAAGTGAACTGCTTAGATGTTACACAGCCCATGGCTTGTGATACACCTTCATATAAGTCTGCCCTTGGTCAGCTTTCGTGACTGCTGCTCTTGCACTTCTTTTGCACTGTGTGCTCTGTTGCAGTCTAATTGATCTGTTGTAGTACCTGCAGCCTTGGACTCAGTAGCAGCAGCCTTGAACTGCTTGGACTGCAGTGTTAAGTCTTCGTCAATTATAACCTCACAATCACTACAATCATCACTAATATTGCCACAACCATCATTACTATCACTATCACTGTCACCACAACCACCACCGCTATGAAGCCACAATTGTTATTACCACCACCTTCATTATCATTGTCATCGTTATCATAAAACATACCATCATTTCAACTAGTGAAATCTCATTCTCTTCGAATAGTGAAATTCAACCTTAATATTTAGGTGAAATTATTAAAAAAGTGAAATTTCTACTAAAGAAGTAAAAATTATAAAAAGTGAATTAGAGATGCAAAGTCATCTTAAAAATATTTTCTAATATAACTTTAAAGGTCCGTCTGATTTGAAAAAAAATAAAGGGGCATTTATTAATAAATCTTATGTCCATAACTTATAGACCATTTAGTTCCATAAATATATATTTTATTTTTTATGACAAGTGTCCGAATTAGCTTATGCGTATCTCAACTAATCCCGAGACTCACGCAACGCGCCCCCTCCACATGGATCGTAGTCTCATAAATAATCTTATGAACCCACATAAGTCATTTCTCACATCAAAATCTCGAAATTAAGCATACTCACGTTTGAAAAGGTAGTAAGGCAATAACAAACACATTAGAATCATATTCTATTGTCACACTTTAAGAATGACACATTTAACAAAAGTTTAATAAGACAATAGTGCACAAATGTCACATTGTCACACTTTAAGAAGAATGACACATTCAACAAATAATAAGACATTCGTATACACATTAGACTGATGTTTTATATTGTCACATTTTAAGAATTATACATTTAACAAAAGTTTAATAAGACAATAGTACAAACATTAGAATGATATCTCATCGTCACATTTTAAGATGAGCGACACATTTAACAAATATTTAATAAGACAATAGTGCATAAATGAAATATACTCACATTTGGAATATCCAAAAATATAGTTAAAGGACCTCACAATATGCATTTTCAAATTCAATAGGACTTAATAGTTTACAAAAAAAAAATTTATTAGACTTTCTGATGCATATTTTTTTGGAATAGGATATTTGGGTAAATTTTTCATAAAAAAATCATAAACACAAAGGTTACTTGCACTTCTAAAATATAGATCTACACTCCTAGAGTATAGATTTGCACTTCTAGACTGTAGATTTGAGCTTTTTATTTCAGCATAGATTTTTTTTTTTCGACATTCACAATGGTTCCCTCTTCTCTCAAGTCTTCTCGCATACCTTTATGGGTGTTCTTTCTCTTCAACTCTATCTTTTGGCGATATCCAAAGTACGGATGCGGCGGTGGCGGAGTTGGACAGTAACAACGGTGATGGTGGGTGTTGATGCAAATCTTGGTTGGGTTGATACAGATCTACCTTTCCAAACCACATTTATGAGAAGATTGGTGATTTTTCCTAAATCTTAACTGATTTTTTGATGAATTTATTTTTGTTGTTTGTTGCTTGGTTGTTTCTTTGGCCTCTTAGGCTCTTGTTGTTATTATTTTACTCTATATGTTATTTGTTTTTATCTTAATATAAATGCTTTTAATCTTTCTCAAAAACAGTATTTATCATGAAAAAATATTTAGTGTAACGGTGACACTATTTTAGATACTGTTACCGATTAATAAAAAGTTTTAAATGACCAAGTGGATAAGTCTTATCTCTCATTAACTCATTATTATTGTGATTCTTACGACAAACCAAAATTATTTATTAAATGATAATACTGCTATGTAGCATCATTGTTCCATCAAATATTTACTTCCTTAGACCATCTCCAACGCTGCATCTAATATTTCATTAAATTTAAATTTGATAAAAAACGACAATGGTTTAACTTCTAACCCTTTCATCAAACTCATATTAAATAAGTGATGAACCAAAAGTTTCATTAAATAAAAGGAGTCTTTCATATTTTATTATTACCGTTTGGCTAGACATCCTTCTAAATGTCCACTCAGATGTCTACTTAAGAGCAACTTTAACAGCCTTTTTTATTTATGTCCGACGACCTCCAAGACACCCGTCTAGCCATCCTCCCAAACAATCGGGAAAAATTCTAATTCAACATTGTAGTGAACAATATCAAATTAAGGTTTTTATTACTCAAATTTAGTAAAACATTGAAGATACTCTTTTTTTTTTGGTTAATGAGTAAATTCCCTAAGTTTGTTTTTTGCCGCTTTTGGAATCAAATATCTAATTTTGGTTTAATCGAAATAGGACAAAGGGTAAATTTCAAGTATGTGCACTAGCTCCATAATACACATACTATTTAAGTCAGAGAATACAATTGTTAGGATTCAATCCCACACTCAAGTCCTCCTGAATATGGTTCGTCCAACATTTAGGTCATGTTTGTTTGGATGGACATGAGCTTGGGATTGGACTAATAGTCTAATAAAATTATTAATCCGATGTTTGGTTAAACAATTGAAGTACGGATTAATTATTTTAAACTTGACTATTAGTTAAGATAGGATACATAATCTAACGGATTGGTAGTCCTAGGACTATTAGTCATAGGAATGCTAATCCAATCCGGCCAAACAAACATGACCTAAGAATTGTTCTAGAATCATTGCACCATATCCCGAATAATTGAACCCGAAAAATATAGAACCTAAAATCTCAAGTTTTATATCCCAAAATCTTACAGAAGGGTCACAGCCTCGTGGGTTTTGAAGATACGAGTGTCTCTTTGCGTAAAAAGGCAATGTGCTGCCCATGAGTTGTATCGCATTCGTTGTTCAAGTAGTAAATGACAAAAATAAACCTTTTTTTGTTTTTTTTATCACCGACAAAAATAAAACCACTTATTGTTATTAGACCATGGATTCAATTCATTGCTAATTACTTTCTCATTAAAATGTTATTTTTGGGAGGAAAATTTAACTATAAATTCTATCTTTAAAAATAGTGATCCGTTTAGTTTTAAGAATTTTTTTATAAACTAAATAATTTTGTTAATTTTAGAAAGATAAATTTAATATATTATTTAAAAATTAAATTTATGATTATACTCATGTTTCTATTATATATATATATATGTATGTATTTATTTATTTTCCTTTTGTGTTAAAAAGGTAAAATACATAATCTATGATAATCAAATTTGAAATTAATTTTTATATGAGAATTTTTTATTTATTTAGAAAACATTTCAAAGGAGTTCAAAAATGACGTGAAATATGAGATTCTTCAAACATTTTAAAAAGATGTGGGATTCTTCAAATATTTCAAAATAAGTACAAAAACTCTTTAGTAATTTTTGGACAAATATATAACTTCAAACTGTAACACTCTAATATAACACTCAAATGTAATACATCAATATAACACTTTAAAAAAACTCTTTATTGTAATACTTCAATGTAACACACAAGAAAATTCCTTAGTGTATTTTTTCTAAACGTAATACTCGAATGTAATACTCCAAAAAGGGATGTGGGACTCTTCAAACCACTTTAAAAGGATGTGAGATTCTTCAAACCATTCCAAAAGAAATACAAAATTTCTTTAGTAAGCTTTGGACATATGTATAATTTCAAATTGTGAGTATTATGTTTGGAAAAAATATACTAATGAGTCTTTTAGTGTTTTTGTGTGTGTTACATTAGAGTGTTACGTTTGGATTACATTGATTGCAGTGTTACATTTGAGAAAAATATACTAAGAATTTTTTTGTTTGTTACATTTGGAGTGTTACGTTTGAAAAAAATATACTAAGGAGCTTTTTAGTGTATTATATTAGAGTGTTACGTTTTTATTGGTAATGTGTGATTTGTTTCAGAATGAGAGAAAATCCAAAGCCTGTATAGTGCGAATTATCCAAATGCAAAATTTCACATTTGGAGAAATTCACTTTTATCCCTAAAAAATTAAACTTAAATGTGTAAGTGACTACCATTTTGTATAATTCCCGCTTTAATGATACATTTGGGTTCATAATAAAATAAATAAATAAATAAAAAAAAAATGAAGGACTATACAATTCACACAATCACATTTTGAGATTTATTGAAGTTTTACCTTTTTAGAAACTAACAATTTTAATTGACATTTTACAAAAAGATATATAAAAAAAAATAATTGACTTTTGTAGTAATATTTTGACTTTTTGACTATTTTAGCAAGTTGCCAAAACATATAAGTTAATAAAATTAAGAGAAAATTACTATTCAATTCTTTTTTAACAACTTGTTTAGTCATAATTTCTATAAAATATTAGAGAAATTACAAATCAATTGTACTTTCAAAAAATAACTACATATACATGAAAAAATTTAGGCTCTTAATAATTAAAGTTTGTGAAGTTTATCATTAATATAAAATTATTTTTCAAAATATACACTGATTTGTTATTTCACCTAGAATATTTGTGATCTAATAAATCTTATATGTTTAGAATTATATTTTGATAATCTATTTTTGAAATTAGATATTTTTTCATGACAATTTTACCCATTTTTTGGTCAACATGTTTATATAGCAGGGTTTTTTTTTTCTGTTTTTTTTTATTATTGTGAAAAACTTTAGAAGTTTCATAACTTTCAAAATGCACATTGGGTATAGATAAAATTTAAAATTTTAAAAATTTCTAAATGAGATTTATTAAATAAGATCGTAATTGAATATAAAATTACATAAAATGAAAAAAAAGTAAAAAATTACTTTATTTTTATATGGAAGTGTAAAATTTATCAACTTCTAAAATTTCACACTTTTGAAAAACGCTTTTTCATGAGACTAGAAGATATACACACCCATATGAATGTTTAACTACAGAATTATAAATGTGCAGTTATAGAAGCAGGTAATTGCTCTTGCGAGTATTTTCACAAACAAGAATTTTGTGGCATTAATACCAATTCCAGCTTTCACATATATAAAGTATATATATATTTGCGTGAATTTTCTAGTAAATGTGAAAATTATAAATGTAAATATTCATACTTTGATTAATAAAATTTTGAAATTTTGAAAGTGTAAATATTTATGCTTTGTAAAAAATATGAATAATGCTATATGTATTAATTAGTGTACTAACTAATGTACCAATTGACGATGTATCATAATTTAAGATGTTTTTGGAATTTATAGTTTGTATAATGAATTGGGTTAATAATAATGTCATAACTAATATTGGTACACTACTTAGTACACTAATTGGTGCATATGATACCACCGCCCAAAAAATATTCACACTTTTTAAAAATTCATATTATTTTATAATTTGTTGAAAGTGTGAGTATTTACATTTTCATAAAATTCACACTATTATATTCACACTTATAATTTTCACAATTATTTTGAAATTCACACTATTATAATATGTATGTATATCATTTTTATTTATAACCATAAATAATCATAACTTCAATTGGGAAGAAAGATAAAAGCCAGTTTTTGACTTAATTTCAAAAGGCCAAAAACCAGTTTATTTGAGCAAAAAAAGTATGTGAAAAGTTGGAAATAAGCTAATAAGTGAAATTATCAAAATACACTCGTGTGTGTATGGATTTTGACTAGGGTAATGAGAGTAATATGGTCCATTTACATTTTTACAAGTGATGTGAGACCATGTTATAATAATTTTGAAGAAAAAAAAATAATAGAAAAACTGCTTGTTTAGTACTTCCCAAATGAATTTGTCAATAAGTCAAAATGTAAGAAAATAAGCCAAAAAAAGTTGCTTATTTTCATCTTCCCAAAATAGGGTTTTAATTTTCTCAAGTTGGCCGTCCAACTTGAGAGAGCGTTTAGGCATGATAGGCTCATTTTGAGGCAGACCTTAGTGATCTGAACCGTTCACTTTTAGGACTCGTTGAGTAGAATATTCATACAAAAAATTAAAATGATCGAATATTGGTAGCTATTTGTTTGAATCACATTTTTTTTTTAAAAAAAAAAGCCATAATTATAATTTCAAGAATAGTTATCCATTTTTTGTAATACAAATATGATCGAAACATATAGGTATCGATATATGATCATCTTATTTTTACATAAATATTTTACTCAACAAATCTTAAAAAGTAAGTGGTTCAAATTACCGACGTCAGCCCCAAAATAGGCCCATCGAACCCAAACGCTCTCTCAAGTTGAGATGGCCAACTTAAAAAATTCCAAACCCGTTAGTGAAATTTTATTTTGTAACTATAAACAAGCATAATTAATGAAATTAAATTTTGAGAACCATAATTAATGGGATTTGATTTGATAACTATAATTAATGCAAGAGATATTTAGTCTATCATCCCTCTCCAGCTTTTAATAATAAGAGAAGTTCACAATATTTTTTTTTTGGTCATCTAGCTTTCAAACGCTGGAGGAAGGCTTATAATTGCATCTGATGGTATCTGGGATGCCTTATCATCTGATATGGCAGCACAATCCTGCAGGGGTTTACCTGCAGAAATAGCTGCAAAGCTGGTTGTTAAGGTGATGCCTAACATGAGCATTATTCTTGTCTGCCTTTTTATGCTTCCAATTTTACTATTTCTGTATTAATTCTTGCCTGTTTTATTGTTTAGGAGGCTCTCAGGTCAAGAGGCCTGAAGGATGATACAACTTGCCTTGTTGTTGATATTATCCCTTTTGACCAACCAATTTTGCCACCGACACCAAGGAAGAAACAAAATCTTCTCAGTTCATTCATCTTTGGAAAGAGATTTCAAACTTCTGTCAACAAAGCAACGAAACTTTCTGCCGTTGGGGTTGTGGAGGAATTGTTTGAGGAGGGTTCTGCAATGCTTACGGAAAGGTATGTCACCATAACTCACCTTGGAAAAAGACAACCAACTCTTAACATTACTAGTCTGGAACATTTTCAGGACTAAAATCTTTTTCTTCGTCCTAAATTGCCTGGTGGTTTGGTGTCTCACATACTCTGTGTTGAGGTTTAGGTTCACTCTCTGATATCTTGCTGTTATGTTTAATGGTTAAGCTTGAAAAGAGAAATGGAATAAAGTCTCACTGTTTTTATAGCTACAAGTGGAGATAAAGGCTTGACTTCTTCTAATTGTGCCTTTGTAATTTGAACACGCGATAATGTCAATGTGCTTTCTACCTGATTTGATACACTATACTAATCTAATAAATTAATGTCATTGCGAAAAGCGGAGACTATGATTGAACTTCACTCACAGTTGTGTTAATGTTTGGTAGCTGTTGTTTCTTTCCTTCTCTTCTGTTATTAGAAATGAGAATTTACTAGAAGTGGAGATGGAGAATGAGGAAGAGATGTGGAGAGCAGACATGTATACATCTCAGTATGTTTGGTTAGTTTTCTTCCGAGACTAGATGGAAGGTAGGTTTTGGATTAGCTGATCTGGGAAGTCACAAAAGTGGGGAGAATACTACACTTGCAATACAAAAAATCAAACTAATGTTAAAAATACACTTCAATGGATATTCGAAAGTTGTTCCCTTCATTTTTGGACGGAGACTCAAGTTATCCAATTCAGGAATTTGTAAGAAGTTGTAACCATGTTTTTAGAGATATTCAAAGCGTTCTTTTTAAAGGTAAAGATTTTAATGGATTTCTTTCCTTATTAACTTGTGATGGTAGATTCCTCCTTTCTTGGAGATCAGAATCTTTGTGATGAACCCTATACTCTTGATAGCCCCACATTTTCTTATGGTTTGGATTATCCTAAGATTTGTCATCATAACGGAACTTCTTGAAGTCTCAAACTAAGGCCTCCATGCATGACATAAAGGATCTTCCAAGGGGCAGGTGAATCTGTAAACATTTTGCTCCTTTACCAATTCTGCATAATTAGATATTGTTTGTTCCTTTCTTTCCTGATGGTTGACTGATTAGAGGCTGTCATCTAACTTGCCAAATCCTCTTGCTCTTGGAATTCTCATACAAAGTGATGTGACAAAGAGGTGTCCACCTTGCAATGTAAACATAGGGAACAGGATGCGTGGAGATTTAGTCCATTGCTTTTCTAAGAACGAAAAAATTTCACCTTTCTGGCAACTATCAGAACTATCCCAGAGAATAGACCTGAGGCCTAAGAAGTTCACAAATTAAAAATTTATCAATTCATTAACTATGGTAATTGTTAACACTCCTAGTGACATGTGTTCGAGTGACAAAAACGTCTCAAAAAGGGTGGTAAGGCTGCGTACACCCTGCCCTTCCCAGTCCCTGCTTTAGCAGAAGTTGTGTATTGGATTGTCTTTTATTCAAATTCATATTCGAATCAACTAGGTTTAAGAGAATATTTTCAAAATCTTGTTTTTGGTCCCTTGTATGCCGGGATCTCGATAACCATTCTGAGTGAACAATACTTTAATATATAATGATGTGGAGATGGATATCAGTTAGACAAGTAAGCAGGAATAAACAGAAATTTAAGAGATTCCTTCATTGCAGTCCTACTGTTATCGTTGTTCAATTAGCCCTTCCTGTGTATGATCGCTAGTATTTCGCTTTTTCTCAACAAATAGTTTGAAATTATACTCTTTGTTGTGCCGATTAATGCTGATTTTATTGCTTGCTCTTGAAATGTTCTGTTAGCCACTCTATTCTTGACAAGATTACACGACTTCTGATCCCTAGGAAGGAAAGAGGGCTCCAAGGTTTTGTCATCTTGGGCTGTTTTATATTTATGACCATCCTTTCTGGAAATGCAGGCTGGGTAAGAATTGTCCTTTGAACTCGAACTCTGGACTCCTCAGATGTGCAATTTGCCAAGCAGATCAAACCCCAAGTGATGGTTTATCTGTTAACTCTGGACCGTATTTCTCACCTGCATCAAAGCCATGGGAAGGCCCGTTCCTCTGCGCAAACTGTCGGAAAAAGAAAGATGCAATGGAAGGAAAGAGGGCCATTAGACCAACAGTGACCGCGTAATCTGGTAAACCAGTAAATATTAATATTCATTTTTTTCTGGCAGTGTGAGCATGCTTGTTTTTTCTTTTGCGGCGCTCGTTGTTATAGATGTGTGTAAGAAATGTAGTATGAGATTCGGAAGGTTAGGTGTATTTAAGATTGGTAAAAGTGTGTTGATTCTGGTTTGTGCTCGGCTGTTGGACTTTCTGACACAGAACAAACATGCTATCTGATACATATATTGTGATAGTCTGACTGCTAACAGTTTGAGTATGCAAGTAAAAATGATTGTTTCTAAATGAAATCTTTTGTCTTTGGTTTTACTACCCATTATCGTGCCTCCCAATTTCCAAAAAGAAGGGCAAGTACACTGGACAGAAATAAGGTGTGGACAACATGTTTATATTTTGTTGTTGTACATTGAACTTCACTCACAGTTGTGTTAATGTTTGGTAGCTGTTGTTTCTTTCCTTCTCTTCTGTTATTAGAAATGAGAATTTACTAGAAGTGGAGATGGAGAATGAGGAAGAGATGTGGAGAGCAGACATGTATACATCTCAGTATGTTTGGTTAGTTTTCTTCCGAGACTAGATGGAAGGTAGGTTTTGGATTAGCTGATCTGGGAAGTCACAAAAGTGGGGAGAATACTACACTTGCAATACAAAAAATCAAACTAATGTTAAAAATACACTTCAATGGATATTCGAAAGTTGTTCCCTTCATTTTTGGACGGAGACTCAAGTTATCCAATTCAGGAATTTGTAAGAAGTTGTAACCATGTTTTTAGAGATATTCAAAGCGTTCTTTTTAAAGGTAAAGATTTTAATGGATTTCTTTCCTTATTAACTTGTGATGGTAGATTCCTCCTTTCTTGGAGATCAGAATCTTTGTGATGAACCCTATGCTCTTGATAGCCCCACATTTTCTTATGGTTTGGATTATCCTAAGATTTGTCATCATAACGGAACTTCTTGAAGTCTCAAACTAAGGCCTCCGTGCATGACATAAAGGATCTTCCAAGGGGCAGGTGAATCTGTAAACATTTTGCTCCTTTACCAATTCTGCATAATTAGATATTGTTTGTTCCTTTCTTTCCTGATGGTTGACTGATTAGAGGCTGTCATCTAACTTGCCAAATCCTCTTGCTCTTGGAATTCTCATACAAAGTGATGTGACAAAGAGGTGTCCACCTTGCAATGTAAACATAGGGAACAGGATGCGTGGAGATTTAGTCCATTGAGACGTCTGGGACGACAGTTACATTCGTTGTAATTGATGGGTGGACTGTGACTGTTGCATCTGTTGGGGATTCTCGATGCATATTGGACACACAAGGGGGTGTGGTTTCTCTGTTGACAATTGACCATAGGCTGGAAGATAATGCAGAAGAGAGGGAGCGTGTCACTGCCAGTGGGGGTGAAGTAGGAAGGCTCAATGTTTTTGGAGGCAATGAGGTGAAACAATAATAAATAAATAAATCTGTTGTTTCCTCGTGGTAATACTAGGTCAAGAAGTCTAAATGTGAACTTTTCTGATTATTTGTTTGGTTCGTAGGTTGGTCCTCTTCGATGTTGGCCTGGTGGATTGTGCCTTTCTAGGTCAATTGGTGACACAGATGTGGGGGAGTTTATTGTCCCTATACCTCATGTTAAGCAAGTGAAGGTGTGTAAATCTGGTCCTCTTGATGATGGTTTCTTGACTTTTATGGTAATAGAATCCGAAGTTCACAATATTTTTTTTTGGTCATCTAGCTTTCAAACGCTGGAGGAAGGCTTATAATTGCATCTGATGGTATCTGGGATGCCTTATCATCTGATATGGCAGCACAATCCTGCAGGGGTTTACCTGCAGAAATAGCTGCAAAGCTGGTTGTTAAGGTGATGCCTAACATGAGCATTATTCTTGTCTGCCTTTTTATGCTTCCAATTTTACTATTTCTGTATTAATTCTTGCCTGTTTTATTGTTTAGGAGGCTCTCAGGTCAAGAGGCCTGAAGGATGATACAACTTGCCTTGTTGTTGATATTATCCCTTTTGACCAACCAATTTTGCCACCGACACCAAGGAAGAAACAAAATCTTCTCAGTTCATTCATATTTGGAAAGAGATTTCAAACTTCTGTTAACAAAGCAACGAAACTTTCTGCCGTTGGGGTTGTGGAGGAATTGTTTGAGGAGGGTTCTGCAATGCTTACGGAAAGGTATGTCATCATAACTCACCTTGGAAAAAGACAACCAACTCTTAACATTACTAGTCTGGAACATTTTCAGGACTAAAATCTTTTTCTTCGTCCTAAATTGCCTGGTGGTTTGGTGTCTCACATACTCTGTGTTGAGGTTTAGGTTCACTCTCTGATATCTTGCTGTTATGTTTAATGGTTAAGCTTGAAAAGAGAAATGGAATAAAGTCTTACTGTTTTTATAGCTACAAGTGGAGATAAAGGCTTGACTTCTTCTAATTGTGCCTTTGTAATTTGAACACGCGATAATGTCAATGTGCTTTCTACCTGATTTGATACACTATACTAATCTAATAAATTAATGTCATTGCGAAAAGCGGAGACTATGATTGAACTTCACTCACAGTTGTGTTAATGTTTGGTAGCTGTTGTTTCTTTCCTTCTCTTCTGTTATTAGAAATGAGAATTTACTAGAAGTGGAGATGGAGAATGAGGAAGAGATGTGGAGAGCAGACATGTATACATCTCAGTATGTTTGGTTAGTTTTCTTTCGAGACTAGATGGAAGGTAGGTTTTGGATTAGCTGATCTGGGAAGTCACAAAAGTGGGGAGAATACTACACTTGCAATACAAAAAATCAAACTAATGTTAAAAATACACTTCAATGGATATTCGAAAGTTGTTCCCTTCATTTTTGGACGGAGACTCAAGTTATCCAATTCAGGAATTTGTAAGAAGTTGTAACCATGTTTTTAGAGATATTCAAATCGTTCTTTTTAAAGGTAAAGATTTTAATGGATTTCTTTCCTTATTAACTTGTGATGGTAGATTCCTCCTTTCTTGGAGATCAGAATCTTTGTGATGAACCCTATACTCTTGATAGCCCCACATTTTCTTATGGTTTGGATTATCCTAAGATTTGTCATCATAACGGAACTTCTTGAAGTCTCAAACTAAGGCCTCCGTGCATGACATAAAGGATCTTCCAAGGGGCAGGTGAATCTGTAAACATTTTGCTCCTTTACCAATTCTGCATAATTAGATATTGTTTGTTCCTTTCTTTCCTGATGGTTGACTGATTAGAGGCTGTCATCTAACTTGCCAAATCCTCTTGCTCTTGGAATTCTCATACAAAGTGATGTGACAAAGAGGTGTCCACCTTGCAATGTAAACATAGGGAACAGGATGCGTGGAGATTTAGTCCATTGAGACGTCTGGGACGACAGTTACATTCGTTGTAATTGATGGGTGGACTGTGACTGTTGCATCTGTTGGGGATTCTCGATGCATATTGGACACACAAGGGGGTGTGGTTTCTCTGTTGACAATTGACCATAGGCTGGAAGATAATGCAGAAGAGAGGGAGCGTGTCACTGCCAGTGGGGGTGAAGTAGGAAGGCTCAATGTTTTTGGAGGCAATGAGGTGAAACAATAATAAATAAATAAATCTGTTGTTTCCTCGTGGTAATACTAGGTCAAGAAGTCTAAATGTGAACTTTTCTGATTATTTGTTTGGTTCGTAGGTTGGTCCTCTTCGATGTTGGCCTGGTGGATTGTGCCTTTCTAGGTCAATTGGTGACACAGATGTGGGGGAGTTTATTGTCCCTATACCTCATGTTAAGCAAGTGAAGGTGTGTAAATCTGGTCCTCTTGATGATGGTTTCTTGACTTTTATGGTAATAGAATCCGAAGTTCACAATATTTTTTTTTTGGTCATCTAGCTTTCAAACGCTGGAGGAAGGCTTATAATTGCATCTGATGGTATCTGGGATGCCTTATCATCTGATATGGCAGCACAATCCTGCAGGGGTTTACCTGCAGAAATCGCTGCAAAGCTGGTTGTTAAGGTGATGCCTAACATGAGCATTATTCTTGTCTGCCTTTTTATGCTTCCAATTTTACTATTTCTGTATTAATTCTTGCCTGTTTTATTGTTTAGGAGGCTCTCAGGTCAAGAGGCCTGAAGGATGATACAACTTGCCTTGTTGTTGATATTATCCCTTTTGACCAACCAATTTTGCCACCGACACCAAGGAAGAAACAAAATCTTCTCAGTTCATTCATATTTGGAAAGAGATTTCAAACTTCTGTTAACAAAGCAACGAAACTTTCTGCCGTTGGGGTTGTGGAGGAATTGTTTGAGGAGGGTTCTGCAATGCTTACGGAAAGGTATGTCATCATAACTCACCTTGGAAAAAGACAACCAACTCTTAACATTACTAGTCTGGAACATTTTCAGGACTAAAATCTTTTTCTTCGTCCTAAATTGCCTGGTGGTTTGGTGTCTCACATACTCTGTGTTGAGGTTTAGGTTCACTCTCTGATATCTTGCTGTTATGTTTAATGGTTAAGCTTGAAAAGAGAAATGGAATAAAGTCTTACTGTTTTTATAGCTACAAGTGGAGATAAAGGCTTGACTTCTTCTAATTGTGCCTTTGTAATTTGAACACGTGATAATGTCAATGTGCTTTCTACCTGATTTGATACACTATACTAATCTAATAAATTAATGTCATTGCGAAAAGCGGAGACTATGATTGAACTTCACTCACAGTTGTGTTAATGTTTGGTAGCTGTTGTTTCTTTCCTTCTCTTCTGTTATTAGAAATGAGAATTTACTAGAAGTGGAGATGGAGAATGAGGAAGAGATGTGGAGAGCAGACATGTATACATCTCAGTATGTTTGGTTAGTTTTCTTCCGAGACTAGATGGAAGGTAGGTTTTGGATTAGCTGATCTGGGAAGTCACAAAAGTGGGGAGAATACTACACTTGCAATACAAAAAATCAAACTAATGTTAAAAATACACTTCAATGGATATTCGAAAGTTGTTCCCTTCATTTTTGGACGGAGACTCAAGTTATCCAATTCAGGAATTTGTAAGAAGTTGTAACCATGTTTTTAGAGATATTCAAATCGTTCTTTTTAAAGGTAAAGATTTTAATGGATTTCTTTCCTTATTAACTTGTGATGGTAGATTCCTCCTTTCTTGGAGATCAGAATCTTTGTGATGAACCCTATACTCTTGATAGCCCCACATTTTCTTATGGTTTGGATTATCCTAAGATTTGTCATCATAACGGAACTTCTTGAAGTCTCAAACTAAGGCCTCCATGCATGACATAAAGGATCTTCCAAGGGGCAGGTGAATCTGTAAACATTTTGCTCCTTTACCAATTCTGCATAATTAGATATTGTTTGTTCCTTTCTTTCCTGATGGTTGACTGATTAGAGGCTGTCATCTAACTTGCCAAATCCTCTTGCTCTTGGAATTCTCATACAAAGTGATGTGACAAAGAGGTGTCCACCTTGCAATGTAAACATAGGGAACAGGATGCGTGGAGATTTAGTCCATTGCTTTTCTAAGAACGAAAAAATTTCACCTTTCTGGCAACTATCA
>NW_021024539.1:1338835-1362963 GCF_004153795.1 Camellia sinensis
TTCTTTTGAACTTCTTGCTACTATCGCCTTGTTTAGGACCATCTCCAGTAAACTTTCTCTTTTTGTTATGTGGTTTATGAACTTGTTCAACCACATTTGCCTTGGACTCAATCTATAGCAATAAGCATGCGAATGGATGTTATTCTTGTCACAGGGGAATATGTGTCAAAATAGTCCAGACCTTCCTTTTGTCTGTAACCTTTAACTACAAGTCTTGCTTTATACTTGTCAATTGAACCATCTGCTTTCATTTTTCTCTTGAATATCCATTTATATCCAAGAGGTTTAGAACCTGGTGGAAGATCCACCAATTCCCAAGTATGATTTTGTATAATGGATTCAATTTCATTATTAATAACCTCTTTCCACCAAGGTGCTTCAGGACCTGTCATTGCTGCTTTAAAGCTTTGAGGTTCATTTTATAACAGGTATGTCAGAAAATCTAGACCAAAGGATTTTGATGTTCTCGCTCTCTTACTTCGTCTTGGTTCATCATCAGTTAAATCCTGTTGGTTGAGTCCATTACTAGTCTCTTGTGTTTGATTGTCATTAGTCTCTTGACTTTGTGTACAATCATAAGTTCTTTTTTGTGAACTTAATTTCTGTCATTTCTTGTAAGGAAAGACATGTTCAAAAAACACAGCATTCCTTGACTCTATAATAGTGTTCACATTTATATCAGGTATTTCTGATTTATAAGTCAGAAACTGATATGCACTACTATTCTGAGCATAATCAATAAACACACAATCTACTATTTTTAGTCCAATCTTAGTCTTTTTAGGAACAGGAACTTCAACTCTTGCCAAACACCCCCACACTTTTAAGTATTTGTAGGAAGGCGGTCGACCTTTCCACAATTCATAAGTAGTGCTGTTGATTTTCTTGTGGGGTATTCTGTTAAGAACATAATTAGCAGACAATATTGCTTCCCCCCACAAGTTCTGTGGTAAGCCTGAACTTAGTAACATGACATTCATCATTTCTTTTAGGGTTCTATTCTTTCTTTCAGCAATTCCATTTTGCTGAGGAGAATAGGGTGCTATAGTTTGATGAATAATGCCATGTTGTGCACAAAAATCATTTAATGGTGCATCATATTCACCACCCCTATCACTTTTAACCAAAATCAATGGAATTTTTAAAATTCAAGAAAAAACCAAAATAATTATGACTACTTAAGTCAGAATTAATGTTTTGACAAAATCATATCCTCAAAAAAAATTTTGCCTAAGAATCAAACAATTCAAAAACCCATTTGATTGTATACATTCTTGCAACTCAATAACAAATAAATGTCACTGTTATAAAAATATTTGTGACAGAAGAAAATTAAATTATCTCAACTAATGCAAGAGATACACCTCCATATTAATAAAATGGTTCATGGTTTAACAAATTCTACTACGCAAGTAAAATAATTATTAATGACATCTCATGTCACATAATTCAATAATCAACATAAAAGATTTATTAAATTACTTCCCAATTAAACGGACCGATATAATTACATACATCTTAATGTTTAAATTTCTCTGGTGTTTAAACACCCATTCAAAATTGATTAGAAATATTCAAATTAACCTGCTTATGTCCTAAGTCGACATAACAATTTATCATTTCAAATCACTTGAAATTATTGTTAAGAAATAACATGAATTGATATCATACATGCATATCAAACGCATCAACTAAAAATAATGAATTAACAAAATAAATTAAACATGCACGATTCCATCACTTGCAAAAAGGATTCTCAACTCATAAATAAAATCCAACGCATTTAAACTTTAAACTTCAAAATGACAAAGCATACCTTCATTTAATAAGTTTGATTTGTACATAAATAAACAAATTAAATATGCTTTAAAATGTTCTTGTGAATATATATATATATATATGCATATATTTTCCGACTCAAGTGCAGAAACAATTCAAGACTATGAATCCACATTGTAATAAAAATAAAATTAGTTTGCAAAACTAATAATTTACTCTAGAAACAAATTCTTCCATGTATACTCATGGTGAACTATGATAAAGTCAAAATAATTAATACCTTTCCACATAGGATTCAAAAATAAGTGGTCTACCAAACGAAACCATAAGTCACATATAAAATTAACAGATTGTGACCGAGTCACAAAGATACATGATTGATTAACAAAATTAATTTTCTAGATACTAAAACCAGAAAATAAAATTAAACAACTTAATAATTTTATTTTCTTTGTTACTAAAACTAGAAAATAATATAATTTTATTTTCCTTGTTACTAAAACTAGAAAAATAAAATACCAAAATAATTTTCTGTAACACCAAATAATATTCTGCAATTGTTAATGACACCAGTATATTACTACTAGATGTCAAAGAAAAGAGACAGTATATTACTACTATCTGTCAAATAGCATAAATCACTATTTGTTTTTCCAACCAGAATATTAGTTTGAAAACACAGAAAATTAAATACAATGAAGATACCCAAAAACGAATCTGTCTTAAGATTGTTAGGCAATCTTCACCGTATTTATAAGGATTTAATTCTGTTGTGTACAAAACAACAACAAGAATAAAAGAAATAGAGAAAAGGAGAGAATATGTTTGATTACAAAAATCAAACTCGAAATAAAAATAAAAATAAAAATAAATGAAAACATATTTTATTTTGTTACAAAAAAATTAAAATCTGATTTAAATAAATAATAAAAGACTGGAAATAAATTAAATACCTTACTTGATTTAATTTCTTCGAATTATAATCTGATCAAGTCCAGTGTTTAACACTGTGTCCTTAAGACAGATTCGTCCTCTCCAAGGAGAAAGTAGGTTGGTGAGATATTGAGTTGGGTAATTGAAAACATAAGAGGACATATTAATAATGATTAATTAAAGAGTACGGATACGTGATACTGCAAAAACATTCTATAATTTTTCATAGGCGTTTGGCTATTTTGATTTTGGAATAAAGTCCACGTCTCATTGGTATACTTGTATGATGTTGGACTCTTGACCAGGATATCAGAGAAAATTAGTCGAAAAACAGATAAATTTGTGAGTAAATTAGTAAAACACAAATAAATTTGTGAGCAAATTAGAAAATTTTCAATCTAGAGAAAATTTCAGAACATAAAAAAAATTAAACAAATTGAGCAAACCAGAGAAATTTCTCTAAAAAAATATTGAGGGATCCCAACCACTATATAAATATTACCTATCTTTTATCCTATAAAATCTTAATATTAAGAATCTTAAAACAAATTCTCCTAATTTTTTCTAATTGGTTCGTTCTTTGCCCTTTACATTCTCTTTCCTAATGAAGCAATTGTTAGGAGAAAAAATTAATTATTATTATTATTATTATTATTTTCAATTGTTAAGGAATTATTTTATTTTATTTTATTTTTTGCGTTAGTAATTTCGAGGAAGTTGTGTGGAAGATACTTATTTTATTTTTCACTTTAATAATTTCAAGGAAGTTGTGTGGAAGCTATTTACAATCTTATTTTATTTTTTGCGTTAGTAGTTTGGAGGAAGTTGTGTGGAAGATACTTATTTTATTTTTCACTTTAATAATTTCAAGGAAGTTGTGTGGAAGCTATTTACAATCTTATTTTATTTTTTGCGTTAGTAGTTTGGAGGAAGTTGTGTGGAAGATACTTATTTTATTTTTCACTTTAATAATTTCAAGGAAGTTGTGTGGAAGCTATTTACAATCTTATTTTATTTTTTGCGTTAGTAGTTTGGAGGAAGTTGTGTGGAAGATACTTATTTTATTTTTCACTTTAATAATTTCAAGGAAGTTGTGTGGAAGCTATTTACAATCTTATTTTATTTTTTGCGTTAGTAGTTTGGAGGAAGTTGTGTGGAAGATACTTATTTTATTTTTCACTTTAATAATTTCAAGGAAGTTGTGTGGAAGCTATTTACAATCTTATTTTATTTTTTGCGTTAGTAGTTTGGAGGAAGTTGTGTGGAAGATACTTATTTTATTTTTCACTTTAATAATTTCAAGGAAGTTGTGTGGAAGCTATTTACAATCTTATTTTATTTTTTGCGTTAGTAGTTTGGAGGAAGTTGTGTGGAAGATACTTATTTTATTTTTCACTTTAATAATTTCAAGGAAGTTGTGTGGAAGCTATTTACAATCTTATTTTATTTTTTGCGTTAGTAGTTTGGAGGAAGTTGTGTGGAAGATACTTATTTTATTTTTCACTTTAATAATTTCAAGGAAGTTGTGTGGAAGCTATTTACAATCTTATTTTATTTTTTGCGTTAGTAGTTTGGAGGAAGTTGTGTGGAAGATACTTATTTTATTTTTCACTTTAATAATTTCAAGGAAGTTGTGTGGAAGATATTTACAATCTTATTTTATTTTTTGCGTTAGTAGTTTGGAGGAAGTTGTGTGGAAGATACTTATTTTATTTTTCAGTTTAGTAATTTCAAGGAAGTTGTGTGGGAGATATTTACAATCTTAATTATTTTATTTTTTGCGTTTGTAAGAAGTTGTGTGGTAGACTTTTAAATTGATTGACTATATGTTTGGTAGAACAAGTTAAATGCAGGTTTGTTGTGCAGTAGCTATCAGAATTCATTGTTTATTTATTTATTTTAAGGACAGAACTCATTATTCATTATAATAACAATATGTGTCCTTATCTTTAGGTATTAACCATTTATTGTGGAAAAGCTTAATCCAATTTCATGGTTTTAAACAATTTTTTGTCAAAGACTTGATCAAGAAATAGTCTTCCCCCTAGACTTCTATAAAAAGAAGTGGTTCATCTATTTTCTACTGTATATGTTTGATTCAGCAATTTTGGCTGTCAAAGAAGCATATTAGTGTATGTTATTTCTAACCTTATTTTCCCCGTTTGCATGATTCATTTGTTGTGTGGGCTGAAAAAAATATATTTTTAAAAATATAAAAAAAAAAATCAATGGATTTGTTTATTTGTATGTTTATTTTGTTCATTTTTGTTTTCTATTTTCATTTTTGGTGTTTTCGTAAACAACATAATGAAAATTTCAAAAACACCTAAGTGTTTTTTATTTTTTATTTTTTTCCTTTTTGTGTGAAAGCAGTTTTTGAAATTTTGAAAATAACTTGTTTTTTTTTTTTATGGAGAAGTGAGTTGTTTTTAGAACAAATTTATTGAAAACAGTCTGCCAATTTGCCAAATAAGTTTTGGTATTTTTTGAAAATAAGAAATAAAAAACAAAAATACAACCAAACAGACTCATTACTTTGCTTGGATTCAGCCCACATTCATTCTAAATCCAGGCAATGGGTTTTAATTGTATTTTCATTTTATTGGTTCTTGTTTTCTGTTTATGAAAATTTGAAAACACCCAGTATTTTTGTTTTTGTGCAAAAATAGTTTTAAACAACTTTGGTGGTTTCTAAAAAAAATAAAACATAAAACAAATACACAACCAAACATGTCTATGTGTTTACAATAGATTCACAATGAATTTGATGGGAGTTACATTTAGAATGAATCCAAATCAAAATATTGATTTTTTTTTTTTTTGTTTTTTTTTTTTTGTACGTTGTTGTTACACATTTTTGTGCACATAAAAGTAATTTTTAGGTTGAGTTTTTTTTATTATTTATTTATTTAATTTTTATAATAATATGGGACAATAGGATCATAAATTGGTTGGTGCAATTATCAATTTTAAGACTAGTATTCTACAAAAGCCAAACATATAAGAAAACCAAAAGACAATTTGAATTTTCTAAGACTTGGGTAATTATTTAGTAGTAATTCCGGAATATAGAAATGCGGTATTCTATAACATTGTGATTGGTGGAGAAAGTAGGTTGGTGAGATATTGAGTTGGGTAATTGAAAACATAAGAGGACATATTGAATAATGATTAATTAAAGAGTACGGATACGTGATACTTCAAAAACATTCTATAATTTTTCCTAAAACTAATTCTTTTATTTTTTTTCAGATTTCCAATAATGAAATGTGTTGAAATCTTGAAGAGAGAACGTGATAGAATATGTGGGATTGCAGACCAGTCATGGGAGGATTGAAGATGTCTGCTACAACTCTCTTGAACAAGTAAAATGATCCTCCTTGGAGTAGCACAGGAAAGATTTGGCCTTCTCTAAATTTGAAGTTGACTATCATACTCCGTACTTGTGGAGCTATTCACGGGTATCATTTAAATGATTCAAACAGTTTATTTTATAGTTTCGTGTATATTATTTATAAAAATAATTAAATAGATTCAACAATAGTAGTACGTTTTATTTTATTGTATTTGTTTCTAAAAAATAAATCGTCTAATTTTAAAACATACTTGTCATTTATTTTTTAGAGACAAATGCAATCAATTGAAAATGTTATAATTATCAGATTAACCTAATTTTTCTCATGATTGATATGCATGAAGAATTTTACAAAATGAACTATTTAAATCATCAAAACAAAATTTATGGTAAATCTCATGAGACAAAACATGACAGTTAAGTTTAAATTTAAACTTGAGAAACCCAACCCAAAAGAAAAACCTCGTGATTTATCCTCTGTTTGAAAAAAAAAAAAAAGGGGGAATTTTCCTGCAAACAAGATGGCTTTTAATTATTGAATAATTCTTGATTTGGGGCAAAGAAAATGTGAAGCTGTTTAAAAACAAAAAAAAAACAAAAAGAAAAAGTAGCGAAGACCACCCATGGTTCATTTGATTTTAGCGAAATATATTAGTACAATACAATATAATATTTTATTAAAAAACAAAAAGAAAAATGAAACATAAATGATTCATTTTCGAGTTATGAGTTTATGTAGATAAATAGGGGCAATGATTGGTGGCAACAAATTCTGTGGTTCAAATGGCCCGAAAATGTCAAAACGACGTCGTTTTTTGTATAAAACAACTCTGAAAATGCCAAAATGACGTCGTTTTGACATTTTCGGACCATTTGAGCCACAGAATTTATGGCCACCAAACATTTTCCGACAAATAGTTGGGAAAGCCCATGGTATGAAGTCCCTTATTACACATTGGCGTAATTTTATTGAAAAATTTCATAACATTAATTTACAAAATACGTAAACTTGTCACAAATTAATATAATAAAATATCTAAAATTTTGTAATTCATATTATAAAAGTTTATGGCCTAATTACGACATTTTTTATTACGCTAATTTATGACGAGATTACACATTTTCTGATTGATGAAATTTTGTGATTTAATTACATCAATTTATAATATGATGCATAAATAGTTTGAACTTTGTAGTCATACATAATGTTAGCCACGTTTGGGAATAGAATAGATTGTTTTAGTGA
This sequence comes from Camellia sinensis, assembly GCF_004153795.1. Classification (NCBI taxonomy): domain Eukaryota; kingdom Viridiplantae; phylum Streptophyta; class Magnoliopsida; order Ericales; family Theaceae; genus Camellia; species Camellia sinensis. The sequence continues at coordinate 1,346,149 of NW_021024539.1, forward strand.
CTACGGAAAAAACATGTAAAAAAATATAAAAAGTGATGTTATGATTGTTTTATTTTAACAGCTATTTTAGCCCATCCCAAACACTCCTGTTGTATTTGGAGAATAGGTGATTGAATTACAGAACCTAATACTCTATTTGGTTTTGAGTTTTTAAAAATAATTTTTTTTAATTTTTAATTCATATTTTTGTATTTTTCATGATTTTTAAAAATATTTTAATCTATTTTATTTATTTTTTTACTCCTTAGATTCACTTAATTTTGATATAGTTAAAAAGTATAAAATTAGTACAAATTTTCTTTTTTTAAAAAAAAATTATTGAATACAAATATCATATTTTTAATTGAATTTAGATTAAGTGTATCTAAAAAAAAAAAATTGCGTGAAATATTAAAAAAAATCAATTTTCAGAAAATCATTGTAAACCAAATCAAGTTTTGTCTCCAAATCCTGTTTAATTTGATGTTTGTTTAGGTGGATTGTTCTATCAAACTATTAAGTTTTTATTTAGAAGATTATTGAATCTTATCGTCTGGACAATTAAGGTATAATTAAAGATTTTTTGGATTATAATTAAAATAATAATCATAATTAAGTTATAACAAACAACATGATGAGTTATAACCAATATTATAACAAATCATAATAAAAAAGTTGTAACACTATAGCCAAAGATCACAAACGATCGTAACTAGTCTATATGATTTTATTTTTTTTTAATTTCAAATATCTAAAATTAATAATAGAGAGACAAAAAAAATTTAAAACATAGGCTTTGTTTGATTTGGTTTCATAATTTGTTTTCAGATTTTTTTTTTAAAAAAAAACTAAAAATTAATTAGGTAAAAAAATAAAAGAACATTTATCATTTTTACATAGGTATTATCTTTTGGGAAGGCATAAATAATTTTTTAAAAAGTTTAAAATATTTTTTTAATATTTATTTTTATCAAATTAATTTCTATTTTTTTATAAAAAAAATAAACCAATCATGACCAAATAATATTTATGGGTTTATGACGTAAAGGTAGGGTGCGTCAAAAAACTTTGGGGACCGACCACGGGTAATGAAGGTTGCAATTTGCAAACGGGGAAGTCAAGGGTCTTTGGCCATCTAAACCATGTTGTGGTGTGAGTCTCTGTCACAAACTGGAAAATAAAAACAATCAATTGATGATGAGCCCCTCAGTCCACGGTTTCACACTCCCAAAATATATAAATATATACAAGTGTGTAGCTTCCTTGAATTTTCCTTATAGATTAAGACACCATATGGGCTTGTTGGTTTCATATGGACCATAGACTCTGATTCTACCACGTAAAATTATTTTCTTGGTCTCTGTTTGGTTTTTTTTTTTTCATTATTATATTTGGAAGCTGATGGCAATCGCAAATCTTATCCAACTAAGATATCCAAATAAAAAGTTGTTTGGAATTGTTTGAGGTTTGTTTATTTAGTGTTTTTTTTATTTTTAATATTAAAAAAATGTATTAAAAACATAGAGAGTTTATCGTTTTGGAAACTCGCATGAGACTCTTTCTGGTAAGATTTTTTCTTTTTGAAGACTCAAATGAGATTCTTTCAGTAAAGAGTCTCATTCGGACAAATTCGGAGTAAACAAATTAAGAAGATAAATAATTAATATTGTATTTGTAAAATGTGAATAAAATATAATTAAATTTCACTTACATTTCATACAAATTTTTTCTTATTCTTTTTAAAATTTTACCCAAATTAATGATTCAAACATAACCTAAAAATTTGTTTAAGTCATATTATAATGTAACAAACAAGTTCATATTAACATAAATCATATATTATGATGTATGCATGATTTTATTTTATTTTTTTAACTTTTACAAAGGTTGAAATAAGTCATGTTTGGTTGGCTTGGTTAGTTTTTGGGTAAACATAACAAAATGAAACCCCCCCTTTGGGCGTTTTGAGAATTTGACTTTTAGCTTCCGTTTGGGAAGTGGGTTGGCTTTTTGACTTTTTGATTATTTTAGCCTGGGCTATTTTAGCCTGGTTTGGGAAGGATTTTTTGGCTTTTGATTTTTTTGGCATTTTTTGTGAAAGAGGATTGTAATGATTATGGGTTAGATTTGATATTTTGTTTTTTGTGGCTAAAATAGCCTATTTTGTTTTTTGTGGCTATTTTAGCCAAAAAAGCCTGGCTTTTTTCTTCCCAAACGGAGCTTCTTTTTTTTTTTGTAGTAAAAGTTTAGAGTTGATTTTTTTGTATTTTTTTTCATTTGGAAAGTTAGTTTTTAGTCATTGGTGAAATTACAATTCTACCCCTCACGGGTTAAAATGTGTTACATAGGTGAAATAATAAATATTTTAAATTGAATGGAGACAATTTGATCATTTTATTGTGATTTGACATCATAAACAAATATTAATAAAAAAGTCAAAAATTACTTTTTACTAACTTCCCTAATCATTTCTCTAAAAAAGTCAAAAAAATTACATTTTATTATGTTTCCAAAATAGGCCTTTATATATATATATATATATATATTGGATCATCTTAAGAAAAAATTTTGAGTTTCTTCATTCTTTTATTTTTTTTTTCCATTTTTTAGTCACAAATGATAATAACATCTTTATTCTACACTTCAAATTAGATATGACATTTCAATAATCATATTTTTTTACAAATACCAAACGCCATTTAGCCTTCGTTTGGGAAGTGTGTTGGCTTTTTGATTTTTGATTTTTTTGACTATATGAGCCTGGGCTCAAAAGCTTAGTTTGGAAAGGGTTTTTGACTTTTTGACTTTTTTGATTTTTTTGTGAGAGAAGAGTGTAATGATTATGGGATTGAATGAGATGTTTTGTCTGTTGTAGCTCATGAGCCTATTCTATCTTTTATAGCTCATTGAGCTAAAAAAACCCAATGAATCCTTGCCAAACCCACCCTTAATATGCCAAAAGTGATGTGATTTTTGAAATCATCCTGTCATGTCAATTTTAACATGAAAACTTCTTAATTTCTTTTTTCTTTCTTTTTTTTCCTTCTTCTGTCTTCAATTAAAGCATCGAAGGCGCAATTTATAACAGATTGTGATTGTGAATCAACTCACGTCATGTCATGTCATGCCTTTCCTTTTCTTTTCTTTTTTTACCAATAATAATATTTTTTGAAAATGATAATATTTTTTATTTTAATATTATATAGTGTTCCGAAAAATTAATAAAAAGTTAATTTTTTTAATTTATTTTATCTTTTTATAAGTAAAAAATATGAAAGGTCATAAAAATTAACTTTTTATTTTATTCCCAAAACACACCTATATGTCTTTATTATTGTTGTAAACAAAAAAAAAAAATTTATTTTCTATAAATAAGAAGTTGGGTAATATTTTTTTTAACCATTCACACCATGGACTCACCATACTCTCAATTTCTATATTTTTCCACCCGAAAAATGTTTGAGAGCCCGAAATCAAGACTCGAATTTGGCTCGAAACGCAAAACGACGTTGTTTTGCGTTTCATTTTTTTTTTCTTCCTTTTCTTTCTTTTTTTCTTTTCTTCTTCTTCTTCGTTTGAACACAGACGAGAGAGAAACAGAGGCGAGAGGCGAGAGAGAGAGAGTCGTCGTCGTTGTCGCGGCTCGTCGTCGTTGTCACAGCTCATCGATCGATCATCGCAGATCGTCGCTCGTCGCATCGCAGCCCCGCCTCCACCTCCAGCCCCATTTTTATGGCCCCCTCCAGTTCTGCTTCTCCTTCTTCTTCTTCTTCCTCCTTCTCTTCTTCTTCTTCTTCCTCCTTCTTCCTTCTCAAATTCGAGCCAAATTCGAGCCCCGATTTTCAGGCTCTGTACCGGGGCTGTTTCCACCCAACACTCAATTTTCTAGTGAAGTATAGTGATGAAGTCCCCCCAAAAAATACATATGTTCGTGAAGTATTTTTTTAAAATATAAAATATTATTTAAATGGCATCAAACCACTATTAAAAGTAAATTTATTTTAATTAATAAAATAAAATAGTTTAAATTTTAAAAATAATATAATAATAAATTTGACATATCAAGTGAAGAATTTTCATGTCAAATTGACGTATGTTAATGTCACTTAAGTCTTCAAAAAAATTTAACATACTAACTTTTAAAGGTTTAAGTGGACATGTTCTAAAATAATTTTTTTGATTATTAACATTTGACATTTGTTTTCCATTATTTACAATATGTGCCAACTAACTGTCATTAGATAGCTGACTACAATGACTTGCCTCATGCATAAACATTTTAACAATAATCTTAGCATTACATTTTTTTATTACCGTAAATTTTTTTTATCACTGAAGTATTAATTAATTAACGTGAGTGATAAAATCTATTAAATTAATAAAACTTTAACACATGAAATAGTAAACAAAATATTTAAGATAAATACATTTAATGTTATTGTAATCTAAAGTTAATCATCTATTTCTTCCATCCTATTGCATCATCTCAATAAATAAGATAATGAGCTCTGCTACAGAGCCCGAAAGGGTTTCGAGCCAAATTTGGCTCGAATTTGAGAAGAAGGAGGAAGAAGAAGAAGAAGGACCCACGCCTCCGCCTTCGCCCCATTTGTTGGGCCCCCTCCAGTCCCTCCTCCTCCTCTCCCTCCAGTCCCTCCTCCTTCCTCCTTCCTCCTTCCTCCTCCTCCCCTCCTCCTCCTTCCTCCCCTGCTTCTGGTTCTGCTTCACCTTCATCTCAAAAACGAGGCCGTTTTTGAATTTGAGCCATTTCGAGCTGCTCGGTTTCGAGCTACCTATCACTGCCGCATAAACATTTTAACAATAATCTTAGCATTATATTTTTTTATTAGTGTTAAATTTTTTTATCACTAAAGTATTAATTAATTAACGTGAGTGATAAAATCTATTAAATTAATAAAACTTTAACGCATGAAATAGTAAACAAAATATTTAAGATAAATACATTTAGTGTTATTGTAATCTAAAGTTAATCATCTATTTCTTCCATCCTATTGCATCATCTCAATAAATAAGATAATTACTATAACGGTCCACTTGGTAGCCCGAATGTAATGAGGCTCGAATCGCCCAATTTCTATGTACACCCCCAAATTCCTTGTATACTCCCATCTTTGTTCAACCACACCTTTCATTCAAAAAAAAAGAAAAAAAAGGAAGAAAGAACAGAGAATGGAAAGAGAGGAGACCGATAAACAATGATAGGGTAGGAGAGAAAACTAGGTAACAGAGAAACCAATTACTTAACCATGTTCAAGTTGCTCTTACACCTTTCATTCAAAAAAAAAAAGAAAAAAAAAAAGAAAAAAAAGAACAGAGAATGGAAAGAGAGGAGACCGATAAACAATGATAGGGTAGGAGAGATAACTAGGTAATAGAGAAACCAATTACTAAACCATGTTCAAGTTGCTATTCCAACTTTCAACACACATTTAAAATTAGATGTATAGATTTCACAACATTTACAGATTCATATAACAGATTTATAACAGAATTTTAACAGATTTTTAACAAAATTTTCACAGATTTACAGATTTGTATAACAGATTTCATCACATATTTAGAAGTTATCATAACATATTTACATATTTCAACATATAGATTTCAACATAGATTTATAATTTTACAAATTCAAGCAAAACAGAAATCACATGTATGAACTTAAAAGATTATAGATTTGAAGCAAAACCAAACACAACAGATTTGAAGCAAAATCATAATCTAAACAACATATTTCCACACATATAAGGGAACAGAGAGATCGAGAAGATAGATAGTAGAAATAGAGCTCTCTCCTCTCCTCTCATTATTCAGCTAGGTTACTCGGTCCTCTCTCTCTACTCTATGTTCTTTCCTTCTTCTTTTCTGTAAATTAAGGTCATGTTTGATTTACAAGACTAATAGTGAAGTTTTCATTCAACAAAAAAAAAAAAAGAAAGAGAGAAAGAACAAAAAGTGGAAACAGAGGAGACCGATAAACAATGATAGGGTAGGAGAGAGAATTAGGTAACAGAGAGACCAATTACTAAACCATGTTCAAGTTGCTCTTCCAACTTTCAACATACATTTAAAATCAGATTTATAGATTTCACAACATTTACAGATTCATATAACAAATTTATAACAAATTTTTCACCGATTTACAGATTTGTATAACAGATTTCATCACATATTTAGAAGTTATCATAACATATTTACATATTTCAACATACAGATTTCAACATAGATTTATAATTTTACAAATTTCAAGCAAAACAGAAAACACATGTATGAACTTAAAAGATTATAGATTTGAAGCAAAACCAAGCACAACAGATTTGAAGCAAAATCATATTTTAAACAACATATTTCCACACATCTGAGGGAACAGAGAGATCAAGAAGATAGACAGTAGAGATAGAGCTCTCTCCTCTCCTCTCATTGCTTAGCTAGGTTACTTGGTCCTCTCTCTCTACTTTATGTTCTTTCCTTCTTTTTTGTAAATTAAAGGTGTAGCTGAACAAAACTGGGGGTGTACAAAGAAATCGAGCCACTCGAGCCTCCTTATATTCGAGCTACAAATCCCTTCATGAATTTCATAAAGAAAATCTTCAACCTGCAAAGAGTGTACGCACCTTAAAAGGGGTCCAGTGATGGACCTTCTGTAGAGACGTCCGTCTATTGTCAGACTGAATCTTGTCGACTTCAATCTGACCTTATGTGCCTCCTTATGGTCTTCTGGTAGTTTTCCTTCTTTTAGAAATGCAGCAATTGCATCCATCTAGCTTGGACCCAAGTCCACACACATTACTTCTTGCTCTGTGATCGGCTATTCTATGCTCAGGCTCGACAGATAATCAATCATTATTGTTCTTGTTTTTACAGTTTGCATTGAGCTTGCCAAGTTGACTAACGCGTCGGCGTGGTTGTTATCATCTCGGCTGACTTGAAGAAGTCGGCAATTGTGAAACAAGCTTGCCAGTCTGATGACCTCCTTTGCGTATGCCGACATCCTATCATCTCGGGTTGCAAACTGTCCTGTTGTTTGATTTACTATAAGTTGTGAATCACAAAAAATTATTACCTCATCTGCTTCTGCTGCCACTGCTAGCTTCAGTCCTGCAATCAGTGCATCGTATTCTGCCTCATTGTTTGAGGCCTTGAACCCCAATTGAATAGACTGTTCCAATATCTCCCCATCAGGAGATATTAACACTACTCCTGCCCCCGCTCCTTGCCGGTTTGAACTCCCATCGACAAACAGGCGAAAGGAGTCGCCGATGTAAATGCTGCAGGGTCTTAGTTTTTCTTTTCCTTGTTCTTGTCTTTGGCTGGGCTTCTCCTTGTTTGCTTAGACATCATTCATCGCGGCTCAACGGAGCTTGATGTTCGATGGATTCCGGCGTGAATTCAGCCACGAAGTCGGCCAAAACTTGGCCCTTAATTGTTGTTCTCGGCGTGAACTCCAGGTCGTATTGGCCCAAGGCCACTGCCCATCTTGCTATTCTTCCAGTTAAGTCTCCTTGTTGTAACAAGGACTTCAGTGGGTGTTCTGTCAGCACTATAATCTTGTGCGCTTGAAAGTAATGGCTCAGTTTCTTTAAAGCCATTACTAAAGCTACCGCCAATTTTTCCAAGGGTAGATACCTTGTTTCTGCATTGGCTAAGGTTTTGCTTACATAATAGACAGCCCTTTGCTCCCCTTTTTCTTCACGAATTAATACCGCACTTATTACATGTTCTGAAACGGCTAAGTACAAAAACAATTCTTCTCCAGGTTCAGGTGTTGAGAGGACTGGAGTCGTGGTCAGATACTTCTTTAGGTCGGCCAAGGCGGCCTCACATTCCTCAGTCCATAGGAAGTCTGTGGCCTTCTTTACCAGGTTAAAGAAAGGTTTACATTTGTCTGAGCTTCGGTTTATGAACCTGTTTAGGGCTGCGGCCCTTCCAGTAAACATTTGAACTTGTTTTGCCGACGTCGGGCTTTTTAGCTCTAGGATAGCCTTGATTTGATCTGGGCTGGCCTCAATGCCTTTTCTTGTTACTAGGTACCCCAAAAATTTACCTGATCCAACTCCAAACGCGCACTTCGATGCGTTGAGTCGGAGCCGGTATGTTTTGAGTATCTCAAAGACCTCTTTTAGGTCGGCAAGATGACCCCTTAGATCCTTGGTCTTCACGACCATGTTGTCAATGTAGACTTCCACTGTTTGGCCAATCAGATTTTTGAACATCTTGGTTACCAACCTTTGGTAAGTTGCTCCGGTGTTTTTCAATCCAAAAGGCATTACCTTGTAACAATACAGTCCTTTCGGGGTGATAAACGATGTCTTCTCTTCGTCTGGAGGGTACATAGCTATCTGGTGGTATCCTCTGTAAGCATCCAGGAAGCTCATCCTTCCATGTCCAGATGTGGCGTCTACCAACTGGTCAATCTTGAGTAGAGGAAAGCAGTCTTTGGGACAAGCTTTGTTCAAGCTTGTAAAATCTACGCAGACCCGTCATTTACCGTTCTTCTTCTTTACCACTACTGTGTTGGATAGCCATGTCGGGTAATGAACTTCTCGGATGGCCCTGGCCTCCAGAAGTCTGTCCACTTCTTCTTCTACTGCTTCGACGTGCATCAACGTCGGTCTTCTGGCTCGTTGAATCACAGGTTTTGCCCACCTGTCAACATTCAGTCTGTGGCAAGTGACCTCGGGGTCAATGCCAGGCATTTCGTAAGGTGTCCAGGCGAACACCTCAATGTTGGCTCTTAAAAAAGTTTCCAACTCTTTTTTCTCTTCTTCAGCTAAGCCCGAGCCGAGAAGAAAAAAGTGTTCTTCGTCTCCATCCTGGACGAGGATTTTCTTCAGCGCTTTTTCGCTCTTCTCGGCTGGTTCTTTGCCAACATCTTCTAGGACTTCTACGTCCTCATTTTCGATTTCGACCTTTTCTGGTTCTCGAATGTTGCAGGTGGATTTCATTGCTGCCATGGAGCAATTCTTTGCCTGCAGTTGATCTCCTCTGACTTCTTCAATCCCATGCTCTGTTGGGAACCGCAGTAGTTGATGCAATGTTGAGGGAACTGCCCCCATTGCATGCAACCATGGTCTTCCCAAGATGATGTTATATGGTGAAGGTGTGTCAATCACCATGAATTCTGTCCTGATCTTCTTAGTGCCAGCTTGTACTTCCAAGCTTGTTGCGCCCAGTGGCCACGTTGGCGTTCCATTGAAGCCGACCATCGGGCCATTTGATTGCTCCAAGTCATCAAGATGAAGGCCCAGCTCCTTGTAACATCTAACATACATGATGTCACAAGAGCTGCCTTGATCAATCAGGATGCGTTTTACTTGGCACTCCCTAACCTGGAGGGATACTACCAACGCATCATTATGTGGATGCTGGACCATCTCTAGGTCGGCTTCAGTAAATGCTATCGTCGGTTCCTGGCATTCTTCAGGCCGAGGTCATTTATGTCCAACCTGGTTCACGTGCTGCAGGTGTTTTACCTTCTGGGTCTCTCCTCGTATGTCGTTTTCGTTCACCTTTGAGTGAATTTCGTTAACCACCCGTGGTCCTCCTGCGGGTGGTTGTTGTGCTGGGGGAGGCGGAGCTGCTGGTGCTTGAGGCAATCATGCCTGTTCTTCTCTAGTCCTGGCCTCATCAACGAGGTCCCCCAGATGTCCTTGCCTTACCAAGTCTTCTAAGTGTGCTTTTAAGGCTCTGCAGCCCTGAGTTGGATTCCCTTCTTCATTATGGTAAGCACAACGCCTACCGACGTTTCTTCCTATGAATTCCCCTGGTGTTCTTGTCGGTCCTCTAAAATATGGTTGGTTTCGTATTTGATCCAAGACTTTGTGGATCGGGACTCGGAATATAGTCGTTACTGCCTGTTTCGCCTTCAAGTCCGTTGCTTGTTTGGTCGGTCCGTTGTTACCTCGGCTTCGCTTCGACGAGCCGTTTCCTTTCTCCTGCTTTGTTTTTTTATTTCCCGACGTATCCTCCTCGGCTCTGGCGTACTTCTCTATTCTCGCCATGAGTTCTTCCATGCTTTTTGGCAATGTCTTTGCCAAAGATTTCCGTAGTGGGCAGTCATCTTTCAGGCCGTTCTTAAAGGACACGACCACCACCTCTTGGTTGCAATCAGGTATTCAATTGAACACCTCATAGTACCTTTTTGCGTAGGCCCTAAGGCCTTCATCCTTGGCGATCTTTAAAGCCATCAATGCGTCGACCCTCAAGGGTTGTAGTTTATTTGTCACAAACCTAGCCACAAACATCTCGGCCAGGCCTTCCCAAGTCTTTACGCTTCCCTTCGGTAGTTTATGTAACCAATCTGATGCAATTTCCCCAAAGGACGAGGGGAATACTTTGCAGAGCAACGGCTCCTTCCCACTATATAATGCCATTGAATTCAAGTATAGCCCGACGTAGAAGCTGGGATCTGACTTACTATCATATATTTGGAACCTCGGCATACTGAATCTCTTTGGTGCTTGAAATTTGTCCAGTTCCACCGAGAATGGTGTCTTCGGCTTAACCGGGGAAGTTACCTCGGCTTCAGCATTCTGTTGCTTCCTTTTGAGGTAATCTCTCAAGTCTTCTTTACTCCTCCCTGGAGCTCGGCTATCTCTGGACTTCAATCTTTTCGGCACACTACTTTCGGCCTCGTGGTGGGCTCGTTTTGATCTCTCTCTATGTGTTGTGTCAAAACAGAGCGCCTGCCCTTGAACATGCCAATGTTCTTTGGGCTCTGGATCCTTCGTGTGATACGTTCTTCGGGACTCCTCTCGTCTCGGCTCTTCTCGTCCGCCTTCCCTGGAAGGTCGGTGAGAGTGCCTTCCGCTCCTGGTGTGCTGAGGGACTTCGGGGATTGTTCTTCTTCCTCCCTTCTGGGTATTAATTGCTGGCATCGGCGTATCCTGCAGCGGGTATGGTGGCTGCATGACATTGTTTTGCATCATGAAGTTGACCACTGACTGTAGGTCTGCCAACCTGTTTGCCAAGTCTTTTACCTCCTCATCCCTCCGTAGGCACCTATCCCTCCATACCTGAAGGTTATCTTCGTTATAATACTTGCTTTGGTCTGTCCTCTTCGAAGTGTCGCCCTCCTAGCCAATGTCTTTCTCTCCGTGGCCCTGGTCATGAGTTTCTACATTGTGGTTATCTCCTTCAACGTCAAGGTCAATTGGTCTGCCACTCCCAGCAGGAGTGTCGCCCCCAATGTTTTCCTTCTGTCCGTTACTGGCCATCTATTCTTCTAAGTTCCCACAGACGGCGCCAAATTGTGTGGGTGATTTTCTGACCACACAGCCCGCCTAGTAATCAGCTGGAGAGCACTGGTAGAATAGATGGCTTCAACTAACCTGTAACAGAAAGAAAAGGATCCGGCGGTGGCTCTTCCACCCGGGGACACTCCGACAATCAAGTCAATATATCTCTCAAAGATATTCAAGTGCTAAACTCACTACTCAAAGCATAAAATTGCGTACCTTAGACCCACGGGGGTGCCTCTTTTTTATAGTTAACTCAATCCCAGTCCCACTAGAAACCTGACTTCTATGGACTTCTATTCAGTGCTTACTTTGGATTTCACAAGAGATAAAGATAAACTCCCTAAGAGTTTTATCCTTATCTTAGCTAAGTCTCCTCTTCATTCTAGGACTTCTTGTCCCTTATCCGTTTATCTCGAATTCCGATATCTTCGGAGATAACCTCAGCCTTGCCGATAATCTCGGCGTCACAACCACGACACGTGGCACCTCGGCTGACACGTCAGCGTCACCTTGCCACGTGTTGGTATTCAGAAAATACATTCCCACATAAGGGATTCAACAACTTGTCAAGGGTGCCATCATGTTTGATTCTCTTTTTTGTGGGAACCAAAAAACATTTTAATAATGTGCACAAAATGTTATTATCTTTTTTGTGGGAACCAAAAAACATTTTAATAATGTGCACAAAATAATATTTTGTGTAGCCATGATAAATCGATGGACAGCTTGCCTAATGAAAAAAAAAAAATGTGCACAAAATAATATTTTGTGCAGCCATGATAATAAACTGGATAGCTTACCTAATGGAAAAATAATAAACCTATTTTTTATATTTTATAGTCAACTTCGGTGTGTTTGAATAAATAAATAAAAAATGTGTTCAAAATTCAAAATCAAAATCATTTATGAACCGAGACAACAATATATACACCAAATAAACAACAAATAAAAAATATAAGGAATTCATATTCGTTTACACATGAAATAAAATTGATTTTGCAAATGTAAAATAACAAAAGCTATCCATCACATACAAGGTACGCACATATTGACTGAAAAAGTAATTTTTACACATCCAGATTCCCATGAACACGACAGTGTTCACGTGATTTTTGCAGTAATGTGAGGGTTACATCCAAGATAGTAAAAAAACACAACATGCCAAATGAAAAAGCTATGCTCTACAATTGTAGCACCTGTCCACAAAAAATTTATTTTTAAGTCATGTACATTGAACAAGAAATTATTATCATCTTTTTTACACAAATGTATGTATATTTTTATGTTGTTTCATTCATTATGGGTTGGGTATGTACACTAATTTCACTTTTATCCATTAAAAACTATTCACTCTGTTTGGTTTCTATTTTTATAATTCACTTTTTAAAAAGTTTACATTTTTATTTTCTATATTTTTTTGTTTTCACTGAATTTTTTAAGTCATGTAAACATTTTTTTTAATTTTTAAACAAACCTAATATAAATACACTTTAAAAATATAATATTTGTGAATTTTTTTTAAAAACAATTCACGACAATACTAAAAATACAAAAAAAAAAAAACAAAAAAACCATTAGTGTTCATTTTCCTTTTTTTTTTGTGTATTTATTAATTTTTTAAAATATTTTTTTACAAATATTTTAATATTTAGATATAGCCAAGTAAGACGCATCTAAAAAGTAAAAAAAAAAATGCTTAAAATTTTAAAATTATTCACTAAAAACAATTTTTTACGAAAAATAAAAAAACTTTTCTAAAAAATTGAATTCAGAAAATTAAGATTGAACAGACTGATTGTCATTTTTCTTTTTCATTTGTAAAACTAATTTTATCTAATTAAACTTGAAGTTTTTATTTATTTATTTTTTATTGAAATGAAAATTAGGATAGATAAAGTATTGTTTTACAAACCAAAACAGAAACAGAGGGGGAGAAAATCCCTCAAGCTACTACTGATCAATTCTGCAACTAAAAAGGATTGAATGGTGCTTGGTGGATCCTGTAAGAAGACCCCTTCTGTTCACACCAATGTTAGCCAGAGCATTTGCACTCTGATTTGCCTCTCTTGGAGTGTGCTGGATGGTGCAATTGCATCTCTTTAACATGAAGTTAGAATCCTCAATTAGAGCTCTGAATAACAAAAGTTCTTTCAGCTCCTCTGATCATGAATGTATAGTGTATAAAATTTCCAGTTCAAACCATAGCTGTGAACCCAACTCATGCATAGACCATAGATATACAACACACTTATAAAAAGTGGGTCATCACTATTCAATAAGAATTTTGACAACATCCCTTAAAACCCAGGAATCGAAACACATTTACAAATAACGTGCCTGTTGCATAAAAAGCCATGATAACATCCAACACATCACACACCGATTCCAAAGTAAAAACATCCTACAGCCACTGTCCAATCTGTTTGTAAGGGTAGGAAAATAAAATACACACAGTCACGGGTTGTTGGCAGGGGAATGTAAAACAAACATAGGAGGTAGCAACATGGTAGAAAAGTAATTATTTTTGGTAATGAAACATGAACCCTTTCCGGTGACTAAAGCCGTTAGAACCACCCAGTCATTCTGGGGCCGTGAGTTGGCGCTAATGGGGCACTTGCATTCTGGGACTTCTTCATTCGCAGCCAAGTAATGACTGCCGCGTCCGTCGAAATCTGCAACAATATTGCTTGATTTGCCGAATTGTCCATTAGCGTCAAACCATAAGGGATTAGTGGGTCTTGCGGGTCCAAGCCTTGTAGGGAGTACAACCTTGCCATACACTTGCGAATACAGTCCGAGGCCGAGTCTCCATACTCATGATGCACGCGGACTTCTCGTTGTTGTAATTTAACTGAAGACGCAAGGTTTTCCATGCTACTCGCCAAGAGCGATGCTTCCTCACTCTGCCTTTTTTTCCGCTGTGGGTGTGTTGTGCGACTGAATTTGCGTTTGCTCCCACCACTCGTAGGTGTGTTATCAGTGTGAATTGCCAATAACGCAGCATGTACAGTGACCGGGGTGTCCTCCTCTTGCGCAGGACTGTGGTGGACAGTGTGTTCATGCTGCGAGGATGGCCTTCGCAGTCTTCTTCGTCTACCAGCAAAGGATTGTCCTCTGTGGCGACAGGCTCGAACGCTGCCCCTGGTGTCCATGCAAATTTCTCGATTGCTGTTGCACCTTTGTACACCCTTGGCATTAGGTCCATATGCTCCAACGGTTTCATTTTGAACTTCAGTGCATTCTTGTCAATCTGGGAAAAACCAAAACACGTAAACATAACTTAAAACAACGAAGGAGGAGAAACACAACAGCAGCCATGATGCAGGTTTATGTTATAGGTTATAAGTCGTTACCAGATTGCATGAATTCTTGCAGTGCTGTGACCTGATTGCATTGCCACATTACCTTCATTGTTTTCATATACTGTCCCTCTAATCTCTTTAACATTTATAAGTTGTTACCACATTCCACCAAACTTGAAGCAATATTTGCACAACCAAGATAGTACTACTGATGCTTTCGACTCTAATAACAAACAGCAGGAGCTAAACAAACAACATATATCCATATAATATGAATAGAACTTGCATCACCTATAATTCCTTCAGAAAAGCAAATGAAGTAAATTAAACTTGATTGAGACCACAAAATCCATGGCAATAAGAAAGTGCAGTTTTAGCACAACATAAAAACTTTTCAGAGGGAAATAAAGGATTACCACAATGAGTACTGATGCCACTAATAGAGCTATCCACTTTAATAGAAAAGAAATACAGCTGCCAATAAACCTCAACCTAACCAAACACCCAGTCTCCTCCACAACATCATTTTTCTTCTTCCTACTCTTTGGTTTGCCCACATCCCAAGACTCCCTTTCCTAATCCCATATTTCACAAACCCTATAATCAAACCCAGAAATCATCAAAGGTCTCCAAATTCCCCCCTCCTCCGTCTTTCCCCCTCCACAACCCAACTCACAGAAACCCTCCGCTCAAAATTTCCTGATAAGCCCTTCAATTTCAGAGCTATTTCAGAGCTAATTAGATCATACCTAATATATGATAAGAAATTAACTCCGGCTTGTTTTATGACAGTCAGCGGGACAGGTTACTTTTATCAGTCAGCAAGACAGCTTACTTTTATGACAGTCAGAAATTTTTATAACTCTCCCACAATGCATAATCAATTTTTATATATAGTAAATTATTTAAGCAAAAATACTTTCTTCAACAAAATGACAATAGTGGAACCCACGTTTTCGTATGCAGGAAAGGAAAATAGTTTTCATTTTTGTATTTCTTTCATTTCCTATCAATTAAACGCAGCCAAGATTTAAATAGAAAAGAAGACATGTGCACAATCTTGGAAAGCTAGAGGTGGCACCAATAAGGAAAATACAAATTGAAAGTTAAGTTAAGATTGTTTGGCCATGCTTAAGTACCAATGAATCCATTAGCTAGTGAAGTGAAGTCACTTGATGCAAAATAATGGGATTGAGGAAAGGTGATAAACTATAATTCAACAAAGCTTATTGAGTGAACTCTTGTTGGGTTCTGTCTGTCTGTCTCTCTCTCTCTCCTTTTTTTTTTTTTTTTTTTTTTTTTAGTAAGAATTTTGACATTAAAATATTAATGAAGAATTTTTATAAATAGTAGACGTCCCCCGAACGCCCCGGGAGGAACGAGCTCCCGTTCTGTTCATTTGGGGTCACTACAGCTCGGACTCTTAAATGTCACGGTTCTTAATCTGAACCAAAGAGTCCAAATCCGGCACATTGTTTTGAGAAACTGATTTTTGAAAAAAGTAGTGCCAAACATGGACTGCTTTGCCAGATACAGAGTCGCCACCTAAATATTTTATTTTGGGAAATTTTTAGGAAACCCTAACTTGTGCCTAAGGCCACGTGTCCGTCATCACCAAAGTTGCCTCGGCTCGGGAACTTGGGTACGATTGGGGAAGGTCACTTCGTGAGCACCCCCGCTCGCCCGGTCATAGACCGGCCTCTACTACTCATGATGCACGCGGACTTCTCGTTGTTGTAATTTAACTGAAGACGCAAGGTTTTCCATGCTACTCGCCAAGAGCGATGCTTCCTCACTCTGCCTTTTTTTCCGCTGTGGGTGTGTTGTGCGACTGAATTTGCGTTTGCTCCCACCACTCGTAGGTGTGTTATCAGTGTGAATTGCCAATAACGCAGCATGTACAGTGACCGGGGTGTCCTCCTCTTGCGCAGGACTGTGGTGGACAGTGTGTTCATGCTGCGCGGATGGCTGGAAATGGGGCAAACCACTGCTGTCTTCGCAGTCTTCTTCGTCTACCAGCAAAGGATTGTCCTCGGTGGTGACAAGTTCGAACGCTGCCCCTGGTGTCCATGCAAATTTCTCGATTGCCGTTGCACCTTCGTACACCCTTCGCATTAGGTCCATATGCTCCAACGGTTTCGTTTTGAACTTCAGTGCATTCTTGTCAATCTGGGAAAAACCAAAACACGTAAACATAACTTAAAACAAGGAAGGAGGAGAAACACAACAGCAGCCATGATGCAAGTTTATGTTATCTGGACCATCTCTAGGTCGGC
>NW_021024539.1:1363387-1391897 GCF_004153795.1 Camellia sinensis
CCTTCAAAAATAATAGAAATACAATTTTGCAATGGTCAATGTGACGACAAATGGGGGTCACAAATACTTTTTGCGATAGCAAAACAACAGTCACAAACTATTTGCAACCACCTAACCTACTTATGGAAACTAATGTTTATGCAGAGCAAAAGAGTAAAAAAAAAAAAAGTATATCCCAATTCCATCAATTGATATTAATGCAGAGCACCATACATATTAAAAAAAAAAAATTTTTTGAGGCAGAGCAAGACAAACTTTCATTAAAATAACAGAACACAATAAGGATACACTAAAAATAAAAAGGTGGGACACAAATTTAGACTTGTGGATTCCATGTCTCAACCTTTTCTTTTCTTTGAAGACTTTTAACAAACATTTAGCTTTCGTTTGGAATATGAATTGAATTTTTAATTTTTAATTATTTTAGTTTGAAACTAAAAAGTTTCGTTTAAGATAGATTTTTTTAATTTTTTTAACTATTGTGAGAGAAAAAATAAAATGATTATGGTTTGGATGTGATATTTTATCTTATTGAGTTAAAAAACATATTTTATATTTTTATAATTGTTTTAACTCAAGAAGAGGATGCCAAACATAGCCTTAGGCTTGTTTGGTTTATGCATTTAAGTAAAGATTTAAAAAATAAAAGAAAAAAATAAATGAAATATAAATACATTCCATTTATGTTTCATCCACCTTTTCATTTTCTTTTCTAAATCTTTACCTAAATTTATGGATCAACCATATTATTAAGGATTTCAAAATGAAAAATAAAAAGGTGGGACACATTTTTTTTTTCCTTCAAATCTGACTCAAATCTATGAACCAAATATAATGTTAGAGTATTAATTTCTTAATAAAAAAAAATTTATTGTTCAATCAAAAAATAATAAACCTAAAAATAAATAATTCCTTACAAATTTTTTTTTAAAAAAAAACTTCCAAAAATTTAAAAATAAAATAAAATATATAATTTTATTAAGTTAGACCATACAAAAAAAAAATTAAATCTCACAAATTAAAAACTTCCCTGATCAATACTCTTCTTCGACAGAGGCTGCTACTTTTCTTCGGGGATGATTTTTCTTTTTCTTCGGTGATGATTTTCAATGGACTAAAATGAGTTAAGGGGTTTCGGCGTTTTATTTATTTTTTATCTTCTTTCATTTTTTTTTTCTTTTTCTTTTTCCAAAAGTATCTTTCTACCTCGTGACAGGGAAGTGCGAGTTGTTTAGTTGTGGGAGGGACCTACTATTTTTAGATGGCACTCTAATTAAATGTTTGATCATTTATTCGGTCATTTTCTTGGGCAGGTAACATTACTATTTTATTAAATTTATTTCAACAAATAAGGATTGCGTTTATCAATTGAGTTATGCTAATGTCCAAATAAATTATTAAATTTTTTATGTAAGTGTAAGACTTATGCATAAGTAATTTATATGAATCTCATATTCCTATAAAAATATTAATAAAAAATTTAATAATTTATTTTAAGTCTACAATATTTTCCTTACCAATTTGTCTCTCTTTTGATGAAATCGTATGATGGCCTTCGCCTCCGCTAAAATACGGTGGTGCTACATGCACCAATTAGTATACTAATTAGTGTACCAACACCAGTTATAATATTATTATTGACCTTACTCATTAATTACATCACAAATATAAAAAACTTCTTAAATTATGTCACATTATCAATTAGTACACTAGTTGTTATACTAATTAATACATATAACATTATTCATTAAAATAATATTTTCATCAAGAAAAGAAAAGAGTCTTTTTAATAAGTGTATCGGACATAGGAAAATAAAATAAAAAACTCAATTTTATAACTTCAAAACAGTTGGCTTTGATTTTAAATTTTTTTTATTTATTATTTTTAAATCACTTTTTATACAAATTTTAAATATTAAATATGCTCTTTAGACACTTGTTATGATTTGTCTTAAAAATATATATATTTATAAAATTTGTATAAGTTATTCATAATAAGAAGGTGGTTGTGCAAAAAAAATATTAAAAAAAAATATATTTTTTTTTACTAAAACATAAGTTTTGGTTAAAATTAAGATGTTTTGGATGATTTGTGAGCGTACTAAGAGCATCTCCAATGCACTAGGTATATAATGATTGTTAGGTAAAATGTCTAGTATGACTCACTTTTTTCAACTCCAATGCACTAGGCATGTAATTAGGCATTTTAGCTCAATTCACATTCACTAGCTACAAGTAGCTAGCCTTCAAGGTTAGGCAAAATGTATTTGATCATTAGGATTATTTCCCTCCATCTTTGTTGCTGATGTGGCATTTTATAAAATTAATAGTATTTGGATGAATAGCTAAAATAAAGAGCATGGTTGGAGCAAAAACATGAAACAGTTGATAGGCAAAATAAAATGTACACTTTATAGTAATGTTTAGATAGGTAAAATGCCTATTACCGTTGGAGATGCTCTAAGACAACAATACCTAAGTTGATGAAAACGTACTTAGAAAAAGTTGACTTCTAAAAATATGAGGTTGTATGAGGCTCAAATGGATAAAAGACTTTTTAGCTCTTGTTTTAAATCTATAGTAAAGATATTTTTCAAGTCTACTCCTAAATTGAATTAGGGTTAAACTAAAGACAAATAACACTGAGTTATATACTAAGTTGTGATGAATGTTGAATTGATTGGAGTTTGCTCCATTTTTTCAACTCTTGTATTTATGGAACCTCCTGAAAATCGTGGCTACGTCTTGAAAACAGCAACAGCCTCCTGAGAATCTCTCATGATCTTCTGAAAGTGAAAAGTCATTAAAAAAAATCAAAAAGCCAACAACTTATTTCAAAAAGTCAAAAATTTATTTTTCTCTCTACTTTTTGCACATCTTTTCTTTAAAAAATCAAAAATTCATCCCAAACATATTAATTTTTTTATATCATATTTTAAATAAAAAAATCAAAAAATTATTAAAAAAGCATGTTTTTAAATGAGGCCTAAGTCACCAAATGGACATGTGAGACCATTTCTAACTGTTCACCAAATCCAATATTAAATTCAAATTTGATGAAAAACATGTGCTTTTTGTGTTCCAACGGTTGCACCAAAACAGTATCAGATTGAGAAAATATCAGACGTTTTACCAAACTGAGGATGGCTTGCCCTTTTCACAAATTCACTGTGCATAGCCGTTGAGTTGGACCCATCGAACGACCGACCAGATGTCTCACTAGATGACCACTTTAAGCAAAAATTTGTGAAAATTTTATACTGGGGGGTCGACCACCAAGAGTAACAAAGAAGCAGTGATGAGAGCTTGCTCATGGAGAAAAAAAATCTTGTCCGGTCGACCGACCGATCGTCCTACCGGACGTTCCTGCCTTTTGATGCAAGCTCAATGCACCCCTTGGAACAATTCATATCAGATTGAGAAAATCGTCATTTTTTTACTTAAATTTGATTAAAAAAATACTGAGCCGTTGGAGATGCTTTGATGACCGCTCATTAGGATGTCAAATCTAGTACAAATAGAAGGAAAATATATTAGTGATATTTTTTAAATGATAAGTCATTTAAATAGATATTTTATTTTAAAGTGATAAGATCAAAATTTATTATATGTATTAATTTATGCAATAATTTTTTGTATAATTATCTTTAATTTGTAAAGTATTACATTTTAAGGACATGTTTAGAAAGTGACATTTTTAGTGATTTTTTTAAAAAATTAATATGAATTTTAAATATTTTGGGCTTATTTTGGAAACTGGTTAGTAGAGGGTTATTTGGGGTGTCCTAAATAAGTGCACTTTTTATTTTTTTAGACTAAAAAATTGAGGTTGAAAATATGGATGTTTGGCTTAACTTTTTGAGTTTTTATGGAAAAATGTGTAATAAAAAATTATAAAAATTGACTTGTAAGGAAAAAGGGAAAAATTTGAATTGAGAGTTGTGCAGCCGTAATTGTTGACTTTTAGTGAATAGTGTTAACTTTTTAACTTTTTGAGTAACTTTTTTACAAGTTCCCAAACTTGGCCTAAAAATCAATTTTTTTCACTTTTTAACTTTTTTTTTTTTTTTTTTTTTTTAAACTTACATCACCTTTTCAAAACAAACATGGTATGAATTGAAAATTTTTTGATAACTTTTTAATTAAAATAGACCTAACGGATCATAATTAATCTCATTCACTCCAGACTCCGGAGATCTATAAATAGGAGATCGGCCATGATAGACACGGCATTCCCACTTAACACCAAACCAAGCTTCCAACTCTCTCTCTCTCTCTCTCTCTCTCTCTCTTTCTCTCTATATATATATATAACTCTGCTTCGAGCTTTGTAAGTCACACACAACAGTTCGCAGCAAACCAACACCATGAAGGTAAGTAGTAGTATTTTGGTAACAAAGAAGAAGTATAGAGTCATGCAAGATATACAAAAGCTAATTTGAATTTGTTTTTTTGCTTAAATTGCAGCAAAAGGTGGTTATTAAAGTCTCCATGAATGGACAGAAATCTCGCTCCAAAGCCCTCAAGAAAGTAGTTGGTGTTCAAGGTATATACATATATAACCATAGCTTTGATCCCTCCAACTCGAACTCTCTGTTTTCATTTACAATTTCAAGAACTTTTTTTGAGGGATTGTATATTTCTCATAGTTTAGGGTGAGGGATAGTCTCTCTCTTTTTTATTATGCACAACCTTAAAAAGGTATTATATGTAATTTTAATTATGTTAATTTTTTTTAATTATGATTAATTTTATGACTCATGATATGTTTAGTTATATGAGATAGTATTTGATATAAAATTATACTATGGAAAATGTTTACATACCCCTTTCCCTTTCCAGAGCATACCTACCCCTTTCCCTTCCCTATTTTGGTTTGAATAACATATGGGGAAAATAACAATTCAGTTGAAAGTACAAAAATGAATCTCAGTTTGATGAAAAAGTTTATGAATTTTACAAAGTTATTCACAAATATGAAAATATATATATTTTTCTAATTGTTTTTGTGGGATGCAGGGGTAGAAGCAGCAGCTTTACAGGGGCAGGACAAGATAGAGGTGACCGGAGAGAAGTATGGATGTCATTGGGCTCACGACGTCGCTGAGGAAGAGCGTTGGTATGTGGTAAGCGTGACCCCGGTTGGGGAAAAAAAGGAAGGAGGTAAGAAGGATGACGGCGGCGGTAAGAAAAGTGAGACCCCAGTGCCTATAGTTTGGCCTTACCCACCATATGTCACAAGTGTGCCCGAGTACTATATGTACCCAGTTAGGGAATATGACAACAATTGTTCCATCATGTGAGTGTAAAGAACAGGAAAATCAGGAGAAAAAAAAACAAAAGGTTTGAGAGCTTGGAGGTTTGATTATTCAGCTCTCTGTGTGGAACTGGATTGAAGAAATAATGAAGGCATAATATAACTACATAGGCTGATCAAGGGCTTGTTTGTCAAAGGACTTTTTTTGTACATGTAAGAGAGGGAACATGATCTTAAGTTGATCATTTCCAGTGCTTGTAGCAGATCCAAAATAAATAAATAAATGGATTTCTAGTGCTTGTAGTACTTTGCTTTTATGAGTTTTGGTTTTAGGTATACGTTTTCAATTTGGGTTACAAAAAAATGGCTAGCTAATTATCAAAAAAAAAAAAAAAAAAAAAAAAAAAAACCAGATATGTAAAGGCTAACAAATATTCAAATAAGATAGTGAATTCAGGAGAAAGTCGGTTGTTTTAGATATTGAAAGTGTATAATTTGAAAGGATTGAAGAAAACTACATCTCAATACAAGTACAAAAATAGCACAAGGATCTTTATCTTGTGTCCCAACTCTCATACAATTGTGTCCCGAGATTCTCATATATTGAAATTTAGTTATTGAGATGGATGTCGAATGATCGTTTACCATACAGAAATATAAAAATTTGACTCGGTGCATGGAACCAATGGTCAAACGAAGGGAAAACTCTACAATACTTTTGTATCTTAAAATGATTACATACAAGGTTGACTTGAATATCTTCACAATTGTCTGTCAAAGAGAAGAAACCTCTCAGAAAATCAGGTTGGCAGCAGCATCTTCATCCTAGTCGTTCGATTCACATTTCACATAGGAGACCATTGACTGCCTGTTTCTTAATCAAAATCACCAATCTTGGCACAAGTAATTAGTAAGATTTGCATAACAATTCTAACTCTTAAAAATGTTGAAAACTTTTTGTCTCTAGTATTTTAAACTGAACTTATCTGCCATCATCTCAAAAAACAGAAGAAAACTACCAAGTTTATGGATTATATATGTATATCATGAGTGAGTAGCGGCAATAGTGTTAAGGTTATGGGTAAAATAACATCAAGAGTAATTATTAGCAATAAAGAAAGATGAACCTGTTATAAATCACGATGAAAATTAGGTCTGCATGACTCCTCTGGTGCCAACCAAGAAGAGAGTCAAGATTTTTGACTTGCTTCTCAATTGGCATCCAGGGAGCCAGGCGGACCAATCCTTAACATTAGGATAAACATCATTTGACCTTCGTCTGTATCTCTCCCTTGGCTTCCAAACCCTACAAAATGTAAAATATCGAGAATGATCGAGTCCTTAGTTCTTATTTAAATTTGATTAGGAACAGAGTAACACTAATTCCTTGACCCAACAGAGCAACACTAATTACTTTATCTAACTTGTTGCTTGCATTTGGCCGAAGCTAAACAGAATTGACCTTCCGAAATTGATTACTTAGGTGGTGTTTGGCAAGCAATTTTGGTGCTAAAATAGCCACAAAAGACCAAATAAGCTATTTTAGTCACAACAAACAAATATCACATCTAACCCATAATCATTACACTCTTTTCTCACAAAAAAAATCAAAAAAGTCAAAAAAAAACTAAAAGGCCCTTCCCAAACCAAGTTTTTTAGCTCAGGCTAAAATAACTAAAAAAGTTAAAAAGACAAAAAGTCAACCCACTTTCCAAACGGAGGCTTAGACATTTAAGAGTCCCATAATTCTGAGATGTGATCGCTGTGTATGAAAGCATTTCGTGACAGACTTCGCTTTGAGCTACATTTTCATAAGCCTATCTTATTAGTTTTCGGCACAGTGAGAATAGGTCGGAAGAGAGAGAGAGAGAGAGTCATCACTAATTCTCAACATTAAGGGTGTGTTTGGTAATGTTTATATTTTCAGTTTATATTTATAAAAATTTTATAAACTGATTTTTGTTTATTTGTAGAAAAACATAAACTACAAACGCGTTTGGTAATTGACAAAAATGTTTAAAAATATTTAAAAATATACAAAAGAGTAAGAAATGACAAGTGGTGGCAAGTGGCTCTCAAAATATTCAGTTTTTGAATTATATCTTGAGATTTTCAAATCCCAATAGTATATAATCTAACAATTGTAAGTGTTTTAAGATATAGAGATAGATTTGAAGCCAACTAACTCTAAAGTAACTTAGCCTATCATTTGGACAAAAGTTCAAAAAAAAAAAAAACAAAAAAAAGTCAATTAAATTGGTTAGTAACAACAAAGTCATAGGTTTGAATTTCAAGAATACATTAGTGGTTAAAAGTTTTATTGTCCACTCGTCTTAAAAGCCACCCTCGGGATTTTAGACCCATTAATTATCTGATATGTAAGCCATAGTCAGAGTAAATTACGTGAGCAAAAAAATAAAAACAAAATTCAAATGCACTTACAGTTCAATTCCATCTAAAAATAACTGAAATGCATTCAACAAAGGAGAGGAGGAATGCAGAAACACCTCCCTCTCACTCTCTCGTCCTAGGTTACTGCTCTCTCTACCAGTATATTCCACCTCCAACCTCCAAATGAGCAAAGTACTTAATAGCTATGATGTGAATTTAAAGGCATATTGAATGAAAATAAGACAATGGAAAGTCCATAGAAGAAGATGAAAGAAAGGAGTTCGAGCAGGCGGCAGCAAAATAGGCTTAATTCAACAGCACATAGTTTGTTATATAGAGATAGAACCAAATCCAGCAATGGCCCCCTAACAAGCCATTCAAGTTTGGCATTTTCTTCCATTGGAAAAGATGATGTTGATGTGAAATAAAATGATATGACTCTATATTGTTATTCGTTTGACTCATTTTGACTAGTTTTAAGACGACACCAAAGTCACTGTATAAAACAAAAGCATGGTCTTCGTAAGGGTGTGTTTGACGGATTTTCTCACAGCCGGTTAGGAGGGGATAGTGTATTCTTGTTTTTTTGTAATTATATGATTTAGCTAAAATTTATTTTATAATGCTTGGATTAATAGATCTACTAACCTTGACAACTGCCATGGTCCCTATCCTAGTTCTCCTTTGTCCCATGTGCGAAACTCTCTCATTATCCAAAAATTATCACATGGGTATGAAATATTATATGTGATTGTTTGCCAATTTCATTTTTTTCTTTTTTTTAATCATTATAAGCAAATTGCACTAATAAGTCACTACGTTCTTACGTGTTTATTAAAAAAAGGATTATACCATTATTTTTTAAAAGCAAAAGAAAAGTGAGAACAAAATAAATATATGAACACTTGTAATTGACAAGTATATGACGATATTGATATTCTTAACTCACTTGATAATGCCGTCTTCTTGTTGAATGGGTAAAGTCAAAATTTTTACCTAGCAAAAGGAAAACTTATCTTAGAATTATACTAGGTTTTTTTATTTTTTATTTTTATTACCCATTTTCAAATTATTCAAAATCAATCAAAGCAAATCAGCATACACAACACCACGTAACACAACGTAACACAGAGATAGAGAAATACGAGAGTAAACAAAAATTAATATCATAGGTTCAAATAATACTTTCTAAAATTTTAATGGAAAAATTGAAAATAAATAAAAATGAAACTTTCTAGACTTATAAAACTAAAATTTTCACCGGGGCAAAACTAAAATTATAATCTTTAGTGTAGATCACATTTTTTGGTTGTAATCGCTCTGGATTTTTAAAGAGAAGTTTTGGGTCGAACTTATGGAATGTTGGACCACAAAAAAGAAAGTCATGGAAGCCCAGTTTAAGCCCAAATTTGTCTTTTCTGTACTTGGACTTACCAGAAGGCCCATTTCATTCATTGGACCTATACAAAAGAAATCACTTTACACAGAAATTTACACATAAAAGCCTTCACAGAGTGGGCCTCTCCTTCCATCATAAATTCTAGCCCAACACCCTTCGTAATCATGAAGTCAAACTTGGGGGCCGCATTAAGAGCCCAAAACTTTCACACATATCCAAAATAAAAAATAAATTTATCTATTTAGTTTTGTTTTCAATTTTTTTAAATAATTTTTTAATTAAAAAATAAAACATTAATTTGGTATATAAAAAAAAAAACAATGATCATTTACACATTTTTCTTTCTTGGGGTGAAAATATTTATTTTGGTCAAAGTAATTTTTTATATTTGATGATACAGTTTGTTCCAGTGAATGGATCGGACAGGTCCAAGCTCCTCAGATCCACGTCCAAATGATCAAGCCCACCGGATAACCTACAAACAAGTCCAACGGGGAACGGGGTAGTCCTCCAGTGAACCCTCCGACGAGCAAGTTAGAAAGAAAAGTAGGGTGTAGAGAGAGATTAGAGATAGAAAGCTTAACCTTCTTCTTGTCTTCGACGTTTGCTTATATTCTTTGGTAATCATTTCGCTGTCCCTTCCGACCTGCCCTCCTCGCCGAAAGTCTATGCTGTAGCTTACCTTGTTCAGGGTAATGGGGTCCTGTTCCGACGGAGAGATGTTGTCGTAATAAATGCTGTGATGAGCTGCATTAATGGTGATGTGCAGTGGCAATAACTTTGCAGATCTTTGTCTGCTGATGTGGCTCGTCCTTCACCTGCCATGTGTCTGAATGTCATTGGCTCTTTATGCCATGTTGGATTCCAGCTGTTCTGGACCTCACCTGCTGGGTTATGTATTGGGCTCCAAGTGATGGGCTTGGGTTGTTCATAGTGATTCATGGCCTTTATGGGCTTATACACGTCAGTAGTCCCCTATTCCCGAGTGCAACTTTAGTCCAACGAAGGGAATACTAATGAAGAAGATGAGGGTGTTAGGGATTGGCAGGATGGAGGTCGACCAATAGGGGTGACCGAGAGGGTGAACCGATCGGAAGGTGGTCCGACCGTGCAAGGTGACCGAGTGGAAGGGCCGACCACGAGGATGGCCTACCACGAAGGTTGGCCGAGTGGGAGGGTTGACCACGAGGAGGGCTGACCGCGAAGGTTGGCCGAGTGGGAGGGTCGACCACGAGGAGGGCCGACCGCGAAGGGTGACCGAGTGGGAGGGCCGACCACGAGGAGGGTCGACCGCGAAGGGTGAGGTAGAGGGGCATGGGGCTCGAGAGGCAGCGTGTCACGTGGTAATTTGAAGTGGAAAAGACAAGGTAAGGGGAGGAGACAGTGGATCGTGGTCGTACATGTGGCAACATCCCGCAGGGAGAGGAGATTAGGCGTTGGATCAGAAATGAAACGATAGGTCATTATGGGTGTTGAAAAGACAGTTTTGGCGGATGTTTTGAAAAGTTTTCAAACTGACGAAAATTAATTGTGATCCTTGGAATACGGGTAAGCCTTGGGCTTTTGGAATTATTCGATTCACCTACTTGTTTGCAAAAAATCAAAACATCCCAAGTGTTAACTATTTTGTTGCTCACGATACACCTCTGTAATACTTTTTCGATTTCCTTGTACCCGCATCTGAAGCGATTCGTAGACATACCATAGAAATGGCCCAAGAAGAAGCTGCGAATGCCAGGGTGGATCCGCTTGGTGATGACGATGCAGTGGAGTTAGCGGAGCGCTATAGGACGGAGAGGCAAACAGAGAGGGTGGGTGAGCCGGTGGTACGATCTCATGTCTCCACCGTAAATGGCAGCTCCGAAGCTAATCAGCTAGGTGGAACCAGATCACTGGCACACGAAGGCTGACAAATCAACGGTTACTGTAGCGGATTTGGAGGCTATTCGCGAAAAATACCAGGTGCCTGCTGAAATAGAGTTATTGTTGTCGATGTCGACGGAGTGGCCATTCGACGCCAAGCCAGGGGAGTTTTCCCTTTATGAGGAAGCATTGAAGGGATGACTGAGGCTGCCCCTGCCACAAGTGGTGATAGATGTCCTGAATCGTTTGGAGGTAGTGCCGGGCCAACTAATGCCCAATGCGTGGAAGATCGTACTAGCCTCTGCAAGTGCGTGGCCGAAGGCGAACGAAGGGGCGACCATGACAGTAGACGAATTCTTCACATGTTACCAAGGCCTCAGGGCAGCAAGAGACTTGGATCAATCTGCAGGCAGCAGCAGGGAAAGGGCTGGTGGCGGGGGTGCCGTCGTCGATCAAGAGGTAGAGACCACGGTGGTTCTATGTGTCCGCCAGTGGAGGGGTTGGAGTGCGCACCATTTGGAAAGTGCCCACCAAGTCTATGGAGCCAAAACTGGGAGTAGCAGCAGAGGAGAAAATAAAGAGGGCGGAGGCGTGGCGGGAGAATGAGGGGGTTAGGTGGGACGAACTCGTTCAAACCTCAGCCTTGTTTGCAGCGGGGTTGGGTCCTCAGCCGAGCGGGGGAGATGTGGGGCAAGCTGAACTGGAGGTAAGGAGAAAACTGCAGAAGGTTGAGGATAGGGCCATTTTGGCCAAGGCCACGAAATTTAAGGAGACGTAGGAAGACCGACCGCCTAAGCCGATCGCGCGGGAGAGGATCCGACCGTGTCCCAAGCTGCTAGGGGGGAAGGACTTAGGCAGTTTTGTGCCACGACCGCCCCTAGTGGATCCTGTGAAGAAGCAAGCGAACAAGGAAGGTGAGGCTCTGAAGAAGAAGAAGAAGAGTGCCCCCGAGGGGGCTGCAAATGCGCCTAGGTTGAAGAAAGCGAAGATTGGGGGGGAAGACACCCCTATGGTCAAGGAGGCAGAGAAGGGGGCAGTAGAGGAGACCCCAGGAAGGGTGCCCGCCCAAGAAGTGGTAGAGGTCACCCCAGCATTGGAGGTTGTGGAGGTCGCCCCAGCAATGGTGGAGATCGTCTCAGGGGTCGCGAAGGTCGCTCCCGAAGTGCAAGCAGAAGGTGGGGCAACAGGCCCTAAGCCAAGGAGAGGAGAACAGTCCTAAGGCGGTCTGCGCCCCAAGGAGGGGGGGTCAGTCTAATGAGTGCGATCTACCACACTCGCGCAGTGGCTGGGCGGCTGGAGGGAGAAGAGGGCCCAGCCAGGGCAGGAGCAGATCGTCTTGTGGGGATTGTGGAAGAGGCAGCCTTGCGCTCAGCAGCCAGATTCAATGAGGATGAGCTGCTGAGGGGGTTATACTCCGCTCAAATGGAGGTAACCACCTTAGCAGGGGCTTTGTTGAGAAAGGCAGGGGCTGCAAAACTCAAGGCAGATGAGGCCAAGGCTCAACTTGCAATGTTGAAGAAGGAGAGTGTAAATTGGGAGAGTGCCTATGCTGAGCTGCGAGCGGTCAAGTTGGAGCTGGAGAACGAACGCCGCCAGGTTGTGTCGCTCGAGTTCCAACTGGCTGGCGAGTAGAGGAAGCTGGAGGAGGCCCAAAAAGACTGCGCGGTCGCGCTCGAACGGCATGAAGAGACGATGACCAGAAATGAAGAGCTGGTTAAACAGAAGGATGAGGCAGATGTGAAGATTGACGGTCTGCAGAGGGAGCTGGAGGGCGAGCGCGCGAAGGCAATGGAGGAGAGAGACGACTTACAAAAGGAGTTGGAGGAGGAGAGGGCCAAGGCATTTTCTGAGAGGGCGAGCGTGCAGAGGGAGTTGGCTGAAGAGAGGGCCAAGGCAGCCTCTGAAAGGGCGACCCTGCAGAAGGAGTTGGAGGAAGAGAGGGCTAAGGCGGCCTCTGAAAGGGCGACCCTGCAGAAGGATCTGGACGAAAATAGGGCCAAGGCAGCCTCTGAAATGGCGGCATACCTCGATCTGTGCGTTACAGCAGTGGATCAGTTCAAGGGGTCTGCTAAATTTCAGATGGCAGTTGATGCCGCGGTCGCCAGCAGCTTGGCGATGGAGGAGTCTAGGGGGGCGGGCCCATCGAGGACGACTGCTGGAGGCAGGGTTGAGTCGGAAGTGATTGAGAACTTCCAGCGGTCAGACTTTTATAAATACGAAATGGCTGAGTTCTGGGACAGTGGTTAGAAGATGTTTAAGCGTAAAGCTGAGGAGCTGTTCCCAGGCTTGGACCTGAGTAGTGTGAAAATCGACAACGACGATGTGGCCCAGACCTCCCTAGTTGAGGGTATTGAAGAAGAAGACCTTGTGTTCAGCGAAGAGGAGTAATTGAAGAAGAAGAAGAAGACCTTGCGCAGACATTGTATGGTTGTTTTTGTTTTGTTTTGTTTGTTTGTTTTTTTTTTCAAATTACTGTAATGAACTTATGTACAAAGTTGTGAATAAATAAAATTTCAGTTGTGTTTTGCATTTGATTGTTTTTGCTTGTGCATCTGAAATGGATGAGAATGGTGGCTTATGTGTGGAGCTTGTGTATGAATCATTGTGAAGTGCAGAATGGAGTTAGACTTGTAATAAAAACTGAATTTAGGAATTCCTCAAGACAGAGTGGGATTGAAGTTGTAATAAAAACTCAATGCAGAGTAAAGTTAGGAACTCCTCAATGCAGAGTGAAATTGAACTTGTAATAAAGACTCAATGCAGAGTAAAGTTAGGAACTCCTCAATGCATAGTGAAATTGAACTTGTAAAAAAAACTCAGTGCAGAGTAAAGTTAGGAACTCCTCAACGCAGAGTGAAATTTAAAATGTAATAAAATTATAAGTTTGTGTTTGCCACACTGCTTAAGTAGGTTAGTGGTTCATGGAGTTAGGCTTGGCTTGTAAGGAAAGAGGCTGACTTGTAAGAGTTTGATTGAGAAGAAAATAACCTGACTTGTAAAGAAAACGTGTAAGAACGTCTTTGGAATTTGACTGAGCAAAGAGTGGTGTAAAGACTTGGAGCTGGAATTGTGACTAAGTGTGTCTACTAATTCCACAAGCATGAAGTTTGCATGGGTGGCCTTGACCAAGCCCTGCATGCGTGCTCAGTTGGGGCTAAGCTATGATTCACTGACGTTGTAAGTAACTCAGTCTGAACCTGAAATTGTGGCGCTCAGTCTTGGCAGAGACTTGTTATGCTTAGGCTGGCTGAGGTTTGGTTTGGCCGAGTGCTTCATGCTCAGTCGGGCTGAGGCTTTTTGGCGCTCGTCTGGACGAGGCTTTTGGTGCTCAGTCTGGCTGAGGCTTGTGGTGCTCAAACTGGCTGAGGCTTTTGGTGCTCAGTCTAGCTGAGGCTTGTTGTGCTGAGTCTGGCTGAGGCTTTTGGTGCTGAGTCTGGCTGAGGCTTGTTGTGCTCAGGCTGGCTGAGTTGTGCTCAGTCTGGTTGAGACTTTTTGTGCTCAGTTCTGGCTGAGGCTTGTTGTGCTCAGTCTGGCTGAGGCTTTTA
This sequence comes from Camellia sinensis, assembly GCF_004153795.1. Lineage (NCBI taxonomy): Eukaryota > Viridiplantae > Streptophyta > Magnoliopsida > Ericales > Theaceae > Camellia > Camellia sinensis. The sequence goes on from NW_021024539.1 coordinate 1,377,843, forward strand.
GTACTCAGTCTGGCTGAGGCTTTTGGTGCTCAGTCTGGCCGAGGCTGTTAATAAGTGCTGCAAATGAAAATGTTATTGAGACAACACACAGATAGCTGAGATATAAAATTATTGTCATGGACAGTATAGTCCAGTCAATCAAAGTTTACATTATGCATCAAAAAGAAAATACAACAACTGAGCAATACAACAGTAGGAATTTATTGAAAGTAACGCTTCAAGTGTTCAACGTTCTAGTGGTGGGGGAGGTCTCGACTTTCCATGTCCTGAAGTCGGTAGGTCCCCGAACGTGGTCGGGCTTACACAACGTAAGGTCCCTCCCATTTGGCTGCCAATTTACCCTCAGTCGGATTTTTGGTGGCAAGAGTTGCTTCTCTCAAGACAAGGTCCCCTACAGCGAACTTCCTTGGTTAGACTTTGCGGTTGTAGTGTGTTTTCATTTTCTGTTAGTATGAGGCCAGTCTGACAGTAGTGGTCTCTCTGAGTTCTTCAATTAGATCCAGGTCTGCCCAACGGAGCTCTTCCGTTAGTGCTGAATCCAGATGTAAAACCCTAAGAGTAGGCAGACCGACTTCCACCGGAATAACCGCCTCAGCGCTGTATGTTATGCGGAAAGAGGTTTCTCCACTGGGAGTTCGAGTTATAGTTCGGTAAGCCCAGAGTACATTTGGTAGTTCCTTAGCCCAAAGTCCCTTAACAGCTTCTAGCTTGGTTTTGATGATCTTCAGAAGAGAACGGTTGGTGACCTCAACTTGGCCATTGGCTTGGGGATGACCGGGGGAAGAGAAACATGGTTGAATCTGGAGGTCTGCACAGAACTTCCTGTACTTGGCGTTGTTGAATTATTTGCCGTTGTCGGAGACGATGGCCTGGGGGATGCCAAACCTGTAAATGATTAACTGCTAGATGAACTTGGTTGTGTTCCGCTCGGTAATGGTGGCAAGGGGTTCTGCCTCTACCCACTTAGTGAAATAATTAATGGCGATGATGGCAAATGTGGTCTGGCCTCGGCCGGTGGGTAAAGGACCAACTAGGTCGATCCCTTATTTGGCGAACGGGTAAGGGCTGCAAAGTGTGATCAATTCAGTAGAAGGAGCATGGGAGATGTTGGCAAAACGCTGACACTTATCACATTTGAGCACGAAGTCAGTCGTATCTTGGTTGAGAGTAAGCCAGAAATATCCAGTGCGAAGTATCTTGTGGGCCAGGGACCTGCCGCCTGAGTAATTGCCGCAGATACCCTCATGAATTTCTTACATCAGATAGGTTGCTTGAGCTAGACTGAGGCACCGCAGATAGGGGCGTGAGAAACCACGTTTGTACAAAATGCCGCTGACGAGGATGTAATTGGACGACCAAGCCCTGACTTTGGCGACTTGCTGTTAGTCGTTTGGAAATTCCCCCGTTGTCAGAAATAGCAAGATGTTCGACGCCCAAGAGATTTGCTCATTTTGGAGGAATTGTATTTCATACTGGTCGGGAGAAATGGCGGGGTGGGATAGGTATTCGAGGCGGACAACATGGTTAAGGTCGGACTGGTCTGCGGAAGCCAACTGAGCCATCTCATCTACCTTAGAGTTTTCCGCCCGGGGAATGTGCTTAATGTGGAAGGTATTGAAGAGGCGAACAAGGGAAAGTGAAATATACTTGTAAGCCCGCATTGCATCCTCCTTGGCATCGAATTCTCTCGTGATCTGTCCGACGATGAGTTGGGAGTCGCTGAACACTCGGATGTGGCTAATACCAATATCCCTGGCTAGGCGAAGACCTGCTATCAATGCCTTATATTCGGCCTCATTGTTACTGGCCTCAAACAAGAAACGGAGAGCACATTTGAAATAACCACCCTTAGGGGCGGTGATGTCACGACCCAAACCCGGCCCTATGGGTTTAGCACCGTAACCGGCCAGTAATCCGAGATTACCGAAGGCCTGCAGAACAGTAAAAGTACTGGATGCTGAAATTTTACGCGCGATCGTCGCTCGATGGTCGCTCGAGCGGAGCCCTGGACAAAGGTGCTCGCTCGAGCGGGGAATCCTTCGCTCGAGCGAGGAAGCCAAATCTGGAATTTCCAGATTTGCCTCCCAAGCTCAAACCAAGCATTCAACCACTCCAAACTCGACCTCTTGGGCTCAAATTCTGGAAAACACTACTAAATTCAATGTATAACAAGATTCAAAGCTCAATTCATGAATTCAAGCCCCAAAGGTGAGTCAATTAAAACCATATTCAAACCCATTCTCAAGAACAACATTCAAACATGCATGAATGAGTTTTAACCCAAATTGAAGCTCCAAAGCTTGCTCAAATGAGCTCATTTCTTTCCAAAACCAGATGAAAACATGGTCCATAACAACAATATGAGCATGCATGTACCAATGTCCATGTAATCAACCTCAAAATGCAACAATACCAACATGCATGCAAGAAATGATCTTCAATCCATCATTAATGAACCAAATCATGACTTAGCTCTACAAATTAACATGAATCATGCAAGAATGAACTCAAGAACAGCAACAAGAAGATGGATGTCCTACCTTAGTCTTGTAGAATTAGGAGTGAGGGAGCTCAAATATGCAAATACACTTCAATTACCAAGCAATTCTACCAAGTTCCAAGCAATGCAAGATGAAACTCACTCTCTCCCTCTCAAGGTCGGCTAAAGCAAGGAAAATGGCTGATCAAAATGTGTTTTGATTCAAGTATAAGGCTCAAGTGTGTGTATATGAGATAGTGGCAAAATGGTAAATATGGCAAACTCTTTAATTGGCTTATTTTAATCTAATTTAATCATACCTAATCAGTTTTCAGATAAATATACCATAAAATCACATTAATTATGAGGGTCACGGAACATCAATCGGTTTCTAATTCGGCCGCCGATAAGGCCTTCAATTAGCAGTTTAAACATATAAACATGAACAGATAATCATACAGTCAAACAGATATAATGCAATTTAACTAACATATACTCAATCAATTCGGTTTCCAGTTTCGGTCAGTCAGTTCAGTACTTTTAATCAGTTCAATTATCAGTCAGTTATCAGTCATTATCCGTTTCGTTTAACAGTAATCGGTGATTATCGGTAATCAATCAGTCCTTAATCAGTAAATAGTATGAGGGTTGTTACAGGTGAGGATGAGGCCAGCCCCACTACCTTCCCTGCGAGATGATCCGTCGACGTTGAGAGTCCAAGAATGAGGGTCTTCTGGCTCGATGGGAGCTGGTGGGGGTGGAGAGGCAGTGGTTGAGGTAGGATTAGTGAATTCCAGGATGAAATCGGCGATAACCTGCCCCTTAATTACTATTCGAGACCGGTAAGAGATGTCAAACTGGCTGAGTTCCACTGACCATTGCATGAGTCTGCCGAAAAGTTTTGGTTGCTGCATGACCTTCTTCAAGGGTTGGTCGGTGAGGACCACTATGGAGTGGGCTTGGAAGTAAGGACGAAGTCGTCTGGAGGCGATGACCAAGGCCAAGGACAATTTTTCTAACAGTGGATAGTTCTGCTCCGCTCCTCTGAGGGCCCGACTGATGTAGTAGACCGGTTGTTAGACAAAGCCGTCTTCCTTGATAAGAGCTGCACTGACAGCGGTGCTTGATACGGCTAAATAGAGGAAGAGGGGCTCGCTTGTGATTGCCTGTGAAAGGAGAGGGGGTTGGCCATGCACTGCTTCAACTGTTGAAAAGCCTCTTCGGATTCAGCCGTCCATTCAAAAGTTTGCCGAAGAACTTTGAAAAATGGTAGGCACTTATCCGTTGCACGGAAAATGAAGCGGTTGAGGGCTGCAACTCGGCCAGTGAGTCTTTGAACCTCCTTAACCGTTCTGGGTGACTGCATCTTAATCAAGGCCTTGATCTTTTCAGGGTTAGCTTCAATGCCCCGCTGACTGACCATAAAACCCAAAAACTTCCCAAATCTTACGCCGAAGGCACACTTCTCTGGGTTGAGCTTCATTTGGTACTTGCGTAGGGTGGCGAAGGTCTCTCGCAGGTCGGTCAGATGATCAGTGGAGAGTTTGCTCTTGACTAGCATGTCGTCGACATATGCTTCCATATTCCGACCTATCTGGTGATGGAAAACGGCATTGACCAACCGTTGGTAGGTGGCCCCAGCGTTCTTCAATCCGAATGGCATCACACGGTAGTGGTAGGTACCTCGGTCGGTAATGAAGGATGTATGTTCCCGATCGGATGGGTGCATCAGGATTTGGTTGTAACCAGAGAAAGCATCCATGAAGCCGAGCATTTGTTGACCGGCCGTGTCGTCGGCCAGCGGATCTATGCGGGGAAGAGGATAGCTGTCTTGGGCAAGCTCAGTTCAGGTCAGAGTAATCGACACAGAGTCGCCATTTGCCATTGTTCTTACGGACTAGGACCACGTTTGACAACCATTTAGGGTAGTCCACGTTTTTTATGAATTGGACCTCAAGGAGCTTGTCAACCTCTGCGGCTATAAGAGTATTGCGCTTCGGATGAAAGATGCGCTGCTTCTAGTGGTAAGGTCGGAAATGAGGTTCAATGTTGAGGCGGTGAGTTATGAAAGAGGGGTCAATGCCTGGCATGTCTAACTGAGTCCAGGCAAATACATCATTGTGCTCGGTGAGAAGGGCAGTAAGGTCGGCCTTAGCATGAGGGGATAGTTGGCTGCCGATCTTGGCAGTTTTCATTGGGTTGGCGGGATCGATGAGAATCTCAACGAGCTCCTTTACCGGTTCTCCTCTGACCAGCTCGTCCTCATCTCGGACATCAAGTCCTTCAATGATCATGGCCTCCTTCAACTTGACTTCCTTGAGTGAGGCGACATAACATTCCCTGGCTACGGTTTGCTCTCCCCTTACTGTCCGGACGCCCAGGTCGGTAGGGAACTTTATGGCGAGGTGGTAGATTGAAGTGATAGCTTGGAAAGCGTTGAGGGCGGTGCGACCAAGGATGATGTTGTATGCAGAAGGACAATCGACCACAAGGAAAGTGAGCAACTTGGTAGTCTGCCGTGGGTATTCGCCAATGGTGATGGGGAGATCGATGGAGCCGATGGAGGTCACCCGGTCGCCAGTGAAACCGACTAAAGGGGTTTGGAGGGGGGACAGACTTTCCTCCTCAATCTTGAGCTGGCGAAAGCAGTTGAGGAATATGATGTCTAAAGAACCGCCGTTGTCGATGAGAACCCGTCTGACCTTATAGTTGGAGAGGAGGGCAGAAATGACGAAAGGGTCATCATGAGGATAACGGATGCCTGTACAGTCGGCGTCCGTGAAGGTGATGGGCTTTGTCCATTACTTGGGCTGTTTGGAGGGTCGGTCTACCGTGGTAACTGCTTTGTCTGAGCCTTGCCTTCTGAGCCGAGCGGGATGGTCCCCCATAAGCAAGGCCACCTGAATGACTCAGATTTCACCAACTGGCAGAGGGGGATTACCTGGCGGCCGAGGCTGTTGTGGAGGGCGATCATGGCCTTGGTTAGGTTGGGCTGGCTGCCGGGGTGGAGTGCGCCGGCGGTTGTTTCTGAGGGTCTTGGTTCTTTGCTTCTGCTAAGGACGGGTGTCCGTGAACCGGTTGAGACGCCCTTGACGTATTAGGGTCTCGACTTGATCCTTGAGGTTGATGTAGTCATCAGTGTTATGGCCATGGTCCTGGTAGAAACGATAATATTTGGACTGGTCTTTCCGATTGGAAGGGGTCCGTGAAGGTAGGGGCCATTTGAGGGGGGAGTCCCGTTGGATCTGGTTGAGGACTTGTTCCATGGGAGAATTAAGGGGGGTGTACCGCTCGAACCGACTGGGAGGTCGGGCTAGTGCCGACCAGTCAGCACGGGGAGGTCGGTCTGTATAGTGGGGTGTTTGGCTATTATACTGGGTGTTTCTGGGTTCTGAGTCTTTTTTCTTTTCTCTGGGGGTCAGGTTTTTAGCTATTGGATCTTACCGAGCGGCTAGTGAATCTTCAGCATTCATGTATATCTGGGCTTTGGAGAGTAGGGCTGCCATGGAGGTCGAAGGGTTTTTGGAGAGGGAGAAGAGGAAATCGGACGATCGTAGCCCATGAAAGCCGTGAGGATGACCTTGTCATCGTTTTCCGCTACTTGCAGGGCTTCGGTGTTGAAGCGAGTAACGAAACTGCGCAGCGACTCCCCCTCGGTCTGACAGATGTTGAGGAGTTGGGTTGCCGGGCGGCGTTGGCGCTGGGCTCCAATGAAATGGCTAAGGAAAGAGTCGCTAAGGTGCTGGAAAGTGGAGACAGAGTCTGCTGGTAACTGGCTGAACCACAGTCGAGCTGACCCCTTCAGTGTCACGGGGAAAGCTCGACACATGATCTCGTTAGGGAAGGCATGGAGGATCATGAGGGTTCGGTAGGTCTCCAGATGGTAGACTGGGTCTGCCGTACCGTCAAAAGAGTCAATGGTGGGCATCTTGAACTTAGCGGGAAAGGTTTGTCCCGGATGGAGGCAACAAATGGTGAGTTTGCCGTGGTAGAGGGCTTATGCTGAATGTTCTACATGACCCCTTGGAGTTGGAGCTTCATTGCTCGGAGTTCAACGTCCCAGAGGGGAATGTTGTCACCATGGTCAGTCAATGGGGGTTGGACGCTGCTGGCTTCCCCTTCAGGGACTGGTGCCACGACCGACGGGTGTGGGGGTGAAGGTGGTAGATTTATATATGGGGGAGGAGCTTGCAAACCTTCCAAGTTGGGTGGATAGGGTTGCGGAACAGTATGGCTCAGGGCTCTTTCTTGGTTGGGTGGAATATCTGGAGATGGTGGAGGAGGCATCGGAAGGTTTCTTTGGAGTAAAGCATTTATCAGGGCCTGGTTTTGTTCGGCCATACGGTTAATGCTGTTGGTAAGCTCGATAAAATACTGCGGTGGGTTGTTTGGATTGGGGGGGTCGGCCTGATGGTCGGCAGCATTATTGTGAGAAGTCATAAATCTAGTCGTGACCATACACTTTGATGGGTAGGAGGAAAAGGTTGTTGGGATAGGGTCTTCGGCGACAATGAGCACAACTGGCGCGCGGAGTAAAGTCTTTCCCACAGACGGCGCTAACTGATGATACAGTTTGTTCCAGTGAATGGATCGGACAGGTCCAAGCTCCTCAGGCCCACGTCCAAATGATCAAGCCCACCGGATAACCTGCAAACAAGTCCAACGGGGAACGGGGTAGTCCCCCAGTGAACCCTCCGACGAGCAAGTTAGAAGGAGAAGTAGGGTGTAGAGAGAGATTAGAGATAGAAAGCTTAACCTTCTTCTTGTCTTCAACGTTTGCTTATATCCTTTGGTAATCATTTCACTGTACCTTCCGACCTGCCCTCCTCGCCGAAAGTCTATGCTGTAGCTTACTTTGTTCAGGGTAAGGGGGTCCTGTTCCGACGGAGAGGTATTGTCGTAATAAATGCTATGATGGGCTGCATTAATGGTGATGTGCAGTGGCAATAACTTTGCAGATCTTTGTCTGCTGATGTGGCTCGTCCTTCGCCTGCCATGTGTCTGAATGCCATTGGCTCTTTATGCCATGTTGGATTCCAACTGTTCTGGACCTCACCAGCTGAGTTATGTATTGGGCTCCAAGTGATGGGCTTGGATTGTTCATAGTGATTCATGGTCTTTATAAGCTTATACACGTCAATATTTAAAAATAAAAAATAAAAAACCAAATCTAACAGAGTAAACTAGTTTTTTAGACCCAGAGCCTAAAGAGAAAAAAATTCCAATACTTTAAACACTCTCATTCACAAGGAAAAGGTCTCGACTGAAGTGAATTTTTATTTTATTTTTTTTGACCCCTTCATTGTCCAAAGGAAAGACGCTTGCGAAGCACTTTTTTTATTTTTTTGACCTCTTCATTGTCCAAAGGAAAGACGCTTGCGAAGCATCCCTAACAGCTACTAAGAAAATATTTAGGGTTCATTTGTTTTTTTTTTCATTTTTCAGATTTTTGAAGATAGAAAAAACAATAAAAACTCAGCAAACACCCACTATTTTCATATTGATTGCATTTTTGTGTGAAAACAATTTTTGAAAAATTTATTTTTAAAATAATAACTTTGAAGTGTTTCCTTTATAAAAAGAGGGGGAGGGTTCTATAAAAATAAAAATAAAATGAAAATAATTTGTCGAAGATATTTTGTCTGTCAATTTCCTGTTCTTTTTTTTTGTTATATTTATGAGAACAAAAGACAATTTTTTAAAACAATATCAAATGTGACTTTAATTTTTTTTTTTCCCCCAAGTACAATGTTGGTTCCATAGGTAATTTTTTAGCTTTCTCTACCTCCTAAGGTGTATTTGAATTTTGAAGAAAAGAAAATGTGAGAGTAAAATGAATGAATATAAGCTCTCTCACTTTTTCTTTTTCTTTTTCCTTTTTGCTTCGCGTTTCTTCTCTCTATAAATTCTATCTTAAATTTTTTATCCAAACACAGCCTTGGAAAGCTTTGATCTCGTCAAATTTCTAAATAATGGAACGTTCCATTCATCATCATTCCGGAACCTTATCCAAGCTCTGTAAGCTCTATGACTATTTTAAAAAAACAAAGACTTGGCAGTGGTACCAAGTTGAGCACTTCAATCATTTGACAAATTAATCACCCATAAATCTTGGTTTAATTTTCATTTTCTGACCACTACAAGCTGTTTGATTTGACTATTTCCTCTTTTTTGTGTATCACAAAAAATCTTTTCGTACTTCACATTTTTTCTTCTCTTCCTCTTTTTGTCTACAATTTTTTTTTGCAAGTTTAAACTCTTAATCTTAATTTGTATTCAAATTGGTGATATCATAGAGTTGCCATATTCAGAAGAAAAAAAAAAAGCATTTAAAAGATCTCATGCTTCTATTTGACTAATAATATTCTCTATATATGATGTCCTATAAAGAATGTCAACTGAAAAATGTAGTTCCATGTGGGGGTTGGGTTTACCTCAATGATAATACTTTTTTCAAATAAAATGAGCTATCCCTATTAAAGAGGGCAAAGAAAAATAAAAATGCAAGGTGAATTAATTGACTTCCCACAATAATGACATAAACATAGACTTTTATAATAAAAAAGAACAATATGACTAAGGCCTCGTTTGGCAAGAGGCTATTTTAGCTAATTAGCCAAAAAGTTACTAAATTAGCCAAAAAGCCAACAGCCCATACCAAAAAGTCAAAGATTCTCTTTTCTCTCTACTTTTTGCACATCTTTTCATAATTAGGCAAAAAGTCATCCCAAACATACAAGTTTTTTTTACCTACCTTTTTAGCCAAATAGCCAAAAAGTTACTAAATTAGCCTGTTCCCAAACAAGGCCAAGGAATTTAGATTATAAAAGCCGCAATGAAATTTCACACTTGTGAGTGCACAAGTAAATTTCTATGAAATTTTTGTGTGTTTAAAAAGATTGGCCCTGTTTGGTAGAGCTGTGGGAAAGTACTTATAGCTTATACCTCAACAGCTTATAGCTTATAACTTTCAGCTTAAGCTGATTTCCAGCTTATTCTTAAAGCATCTCCTGCCCCACTCAAAGAATAAGCTGATTTCTGACTTCCAAAAAGCTATAAGCTATAAGCTAAACTAAACACATCAAAATAGCTTAAATTAAGCTGAAAGCTGAAATAAGCTGTAATTAAGCTCTGCCAAACAGGTACATTGTTAGATTTGTTTTATGAAGGTTTAGATAAGTGAAAATTATTGAGGATCAATAATTTATATAAAGGTTGAAATAATTGTACTAAAAGAAAAATATCACAAAATATGGTTTAAAAAAATAGCACAATTTTATTAATAAATATTGAAAAGTGGGTGTTTTGAAAAGTGGATGCAGAATTAATTTTTTAAAGCTATAACCAAACAACACACTCAAACTAAGGGGTGAAATTAAATCTCATGAGCTCTACCAAACAGGGCCTTACTTTAAGCCTGTTTGGTAGAGCTTATAAATTGCTTATTTAAGCTTTTAGTTTAATTTAAGTTAAAATATTGTGTTTGGTGCAGCTTAAGTTTACCAGCTTATAGCTTAAATCAAACTACTTCTCAACTTATCTCAAAAGCTGGTCAGGGGGTGCTTAAATTTTTGACTTAAGCGCGCAGCTGGTGTTGGGGGGCTAAAATTACTTAAATGCCCTCGTCAATACCCAAATATTAATATTATTATTAAAAAATAAAAAAATGTATATTTTTGAAGAAAAAGAAAAAAAATTAATATTAATTGAAAAATAAATATTAATTGGTATTAATTATTAATAAATTCATATTGTATATTTTTATATTAATTAAAAAATAAAAAAATTGTATATTTCTGAAGAAAAAGAAAAAGAATCAATATTAATTAAAAAAACAAATATTAATTGGTATTAATTATTAATAAATTAATATTGTATACTTTTGTAATGAATTAATTATTAATTAATACTAATTAATAACAATTGTTGATTATTAATATTAATTGATACTAATAAAAATTAAATATTAATATTAATTTATACTAATTAATAATTTTAGTATTAATTGATACTAATTAAGCAATTAATTGATACTAATTAATTTATAATGGAAAATAATTGTGACAATAATACTTCCATTACATTTTTAGCAAATGTATCAATTTTTATATTAATTGATACTAATTAATACTAATTATATTAACTTTTATTAATGAAATATATATTTTTTAAAATTAAAACTGAAAAAAAATGACAAAATAATCATTTTTATATCATATAAGGGTAGAAAAAACAATTATATAGTAAAAAGTTATTTTACAGCTTATTAACTAAATACTACTCTATTGCTTAAATTCATAATCCCACAGCTGCACCAAATAGCTTAACAGCTTATGTTCACAGCTATAAGCCATAATCTGTTAAACTATAATTTATAATAACTTTTTCACACATCTACCAAACGCGGCCAATATATTGGAAAAAGTAACTTTTTAAATGTGACATGAAAAAAACTTCAAAGAGAATAATGAACAAATTATTAGAGCACATAGGAACATTTAATTGGTGGATAATTGTTGGGATTGGACTAAAAATTCCAAAATTATTTTGCATTTTGTGCAAATTTTATAATTTGGAATAACGTAACTCGAAATCTTTTTATCTTACATATGTAGAATTATTTTGTCTCAAGAGAGTAAGACAACTTATCTGGAAATAACATTATTGTCACAAAATTATTAAAATGCCTTGAAATAAGTTATCCCGATTCTACCCCACTAAATCCTATTCGCAAATCAAAAGTAAACAAAGACCTAGCAAGAATATTTTACACAAAAAGGTAATATGTATTGAGGCGCAAGAAGAAAACAACAATCATGTTGCAAGCCCTTGAGCATATCTATATTTGGTCACTACATACACAGTGTTTGACATTCTTCATTCTCTCCCCTTTTTGTCAAAGCACTTGTCCAAAATCAAAGCACACTAGGGAGTGAAGGTTTCTAGTCTATTCTGTCATAGTCCAAAAGAATATGCAAAGTGAGTACACATGCATGCCTAGACTTCTTTGCAAAAGGGTTCTTTTTTTTCCTTGCCCATTTTATTGGACGTACCCTCCACCCAAGATTCTTCTCCTCAAATGGGATTGAAATTGGGATTTAATTGTTTTGATTATTGCTCATTGATGGAATAGGGTGACCCTCTTGTGTTCTTGGGTTCTTAAGTAGAGGAAACATGAAAAAAAAGTTACATCTTGATGATACTGTTTGTTCCAGTGAATGGATCAGACTGGTCCAAGCTCCTCAAGCCCACGTCCAAATGATCAAGCCCACCGGATAACCTGCAAACAAGTTTAACGGGAAACTGGATAGTCCCCCAGTGAACCCTCCGACGAGCAAGTTAGGGAGAGAAGTAGAGTGTAGAGAGAGAGAGAGATTAGAGATAGAAAAACTTAACCTTCTTCTTGTCTTCAACGTTTGCTTATATCTTTTGGTAATCATTTCGCTGTCCTTTCCGACCTGCCCTCCTCGCCAAAAGTCTATGCTGTAGCTTACCTTGTTCAGGGTAAGGGGGTCCTGTTCCGACGGAGAGGTGTTGTCGTAATAAATGCTGTGATGGGCTGCATTAATGGTGATGTACAGTGACAATAACTTTGTAGATCTTTGTCTGCTAATGTGGCTCGTCCTTCACCTGCCGTGTGTCTGAATGTCATTGGCTCTTTATGCCATGTTGGACTCCAGCTGTCCTGGACCTCACCAGCTGGCTTATGCATTGGGCTCCAAGTGATGGGCTTGGATTGTTCATAGTGATTCGTGGCCTTTATGGGCTTATACACGTCAGTAGTCCCCCATTCCCGAGTGCAGCTTTAGTCCAACGAAGGAAATATTAATGAAGTAGATGAGGGTGTTACGGATTGGCAGGATGGAGGTCGACCGGCAGGAGTGACTAAGGGGGTGAACTGACCGGGAGGTGGTCCAACCGTGCAGGGCGACCGAGTGGAAGGGCCGATCACGGGGAGGACTGATCGCAAAGGTTGGCCAAGTGGGAGGGTCGACCACGAGGAGGGCCGACCGCGAAGGGGGCAGACCGCGGAGGTTGGCCGAGTAGGATGGTCGACCGCGAAGGGTGAGGTGGAGGGGCGTGGGGCTCGAGAGGCGGCGTGTCACGTGGTGTTTTGAAGTGGAAAAGACAGGGTAAGGGGAGGAGACAGTGGATCGTGGTCATACACGTGGCAACATCCCCCGGGAGGGGAGATTAGGCGCTAGATCAGAAATGAACCGATAGGTCATTATGGGTGTTGAAAAGACAGTTTTGGCAGATGATTTGAAAAGTTTTCAAACTAGCGAAAATTAATTAGGATCTTTGGAATACGGGCAAACCGTGGGCTTTTGGCATTATTCGATTCACCTACTTGTTTATGAAAAATTAAAATATTCAAAGTGTGAATTCCTTTGTTGCTCGCGATACACCTCTGCAACACTTTTTCAACTTCCTTGCACCTGCATCCGAAGCGATTCGCAGGCATACCACAGAAATGGCCCAAGAAGAAACTGCGAATGTCAGGGTGGATCCAGTTGGTGATGATGATGCAGTGGAGTTAGCACAGCAATATAGGATGGAGAGCGTGGGGGAGTTGGTGGTACGATCCCATGGTTCCACTATGATAGCAGCTCCAAAGTCAATCAGCCAGGCAGAACCAGATCACTGGCATACAAAGGCAGATAGATCAACGGTTACTGCAGCGGATTTGGAGGCCATTCGCGAAAAATACTAGGTGCCTGCTGAAATAGAGTTGTTGTTGCCGATGTCGACGGAGAGGCCATCCGATGCCAGGCCAGGGGAGTTTGCCCTTTATGAGGAAACATTGAAGGGAGGACTGGGGCTACACCTGCCGCAAGTGGTGGTAGATGTCCTGAATCGTTTGGAGGTAGCGCTAGGCCAACTAATGCCCAATGCGTGGAAGATCTTACTGGCCTGTGCAAGTGTGTGGCCGAAGGCGAACGAAGGGGCGGCCATGACAGTAGACGAATTATTCGCATGTTACAAGGCCTCAGGGCAGCAAGAGACTTGGGTCACTTTGCAGGCAGCGATAGGAAAAGGGTTGGTGGCGGGGCTGCCGTCATCGATCAAGGGGTGGAGACCACGGTGGTTCTATGTATCTGCCAGTGGAGGGGTTAGAGTACGCACCATTTGGAAAGTGCCCACCAAGTCTGTGGAGCCAAGGCTGGGAGCAGCAGCAGCAGAGGAGAGGGTGAAGAGGGCAAAGGAATGGAGGGAGAAGGAAGGGGCCAGGTGGGACGAACTTGTTCAGCCGTCAGCTTTGTTTAAGGCAGGGTTGGATCCCCAGTCGAGTGGTGGGAACGTCGACCGAACGGAGTTGGAGGCAAGGAGGAAGGCTCAAAAGGCAGAGGATCAGACCATCCTTGCCAAAGCCCAAAAATTCAAAGAGTCTCAGGCAGACCGACCGCCAAAGCCGGTTGCAAGGGAGAGGATCCGACCGCGACCCAAACCCTTGGGGGAAAAAAACTTAGGTGAATTTGTGCCACGACCGCCCCCAATAGATCCTTTGAAGGAGAGGTCGTTGAAGGAGATGGAGGTGTTGGGCGTAGTGAAGAAGAAGAGGAGAGTGAGGAGAA